>JAANSK020274948.1:0-11374 GCA_011763485.2 Isoetes engelmannii
ATGATTTTGTTGTCTTCCTTTTTCAACGCACATAAAAAATGGTACAATATGGCCCCCAATTCATATACAAAAAATGCTGAGGAGGCAAATTCTTGACCAAAACATAGGTTAAACACCCGACCAAAAAAAAAAATGAAATAAGGAATAAGTTCAAAATAGTGGAATGGTGGTTGAAGCCCTTGTAAGGGAACTAGATAGTGTGGGTGAGGAATTATACAGTGGCAAGGAAGGTCAAGGGACAGAGGAGGAAGTCTTTACTGCCAACATGAAAAAGAAGTCCGTTTTTTATAGACTACCATATTGGACTAACCTATTGATTCAACACCTTTTGGATCCAATGCACATCTTTAAGAACATGGAAACTCTTTATCGAAGCATGTATTTAGTCAAAAGGACACAACAAATGCCAGGATGGACCTTAAGGTGAAAAATACAAAGAAAGAGGTATGGATTCGAGGTGAAGGTCAACGACCTCCTCCGACAAAATGGGTTCGTGCTACAGATGACCATCGAGCTATATGGTGATTTGAGGCTCCTTAGGACGTCAACTTATTACACGCAATCATTGTGAACCTCATTCACGAGTGCGGCGGAGCTAAATGGTTTGAAGTTCCATGACTGGCATAAGTTGAATGTAGGCAATCGATGTCCATATGCACCATTATGAATTGAGATATCTGCTTACATTTGGTGTTTACAATATGCAATTCTTCATGCCTCTGACCTTTAGGGAGTTTTAGACAAGGGACCATTGGAGGCAATAAGTCCACTGTCAAAGGTCATAAGGTGCACACTTATTATCCTATTTCAATGTGTTGATATTAGTGGCCATGATTTATTTGCGCCTAAGACTTTTATTTACTGGACCTTATAGGTGGATGTGTAAAAAACCTATCCCAAAGGATGAAATTGAGGAGATGAAAGTGAATATGGTGGAGGCATGTTGCTTGTTGGATATGCCTTGGCAAAATCTAATTTAAGATAGATTATGCGCTGACCTTTTAATCTGGCCCAATACATACTCTCATATACAGCAACAACATTGTCTTAAATGCACCTTCTTGGTAAGAAGCCAGATTCAGTAGGAGATATTGAAGAAGCCAAGACACCACATACTTTCTCTACAAGAGCCTTAGCAAACATTTTATACAGGAAGACAATAATGTGATAGGACGCCAGTCAGATATCATCTTCGGCTCCTTACACTTGGGAATAAGAGAAATGCAGCCAATTTTTAGGATCTTATCCAAACTTCTGGACCTACGAAATTCACAAAAGGCATTGTAAAGATTGCAACCCAACCAATCCCAATATTCCTGAAAGAATTCCACTGGGAGACCATCTAGGCCAGGGCACTTGTCTTTCTTTAAAAGAGAGGTAGCTAAATGTAAGTCATTGATGGTGATGTTTGATTCTAGGTGTGCACGTTCCAGATTGCAGATCCTCTTGAAAGGGCAGATCTTCGACAAGACTGCAGATTGCATATCCTCTTGAAAGGGTAACTGGTGCCTGGCAAAAAAAGAGGAAAAGTGGTCATGGAGGTACTGTTTCAACTAAACCGGCTCAGAAATCTCTGAACCATCAAGCAAAATAAGGGAATTAACAGAGGCCATCACATGCCTTCTCTTAGCGGCCCAAAAAAAGAAGTGAGAGCATTTATCACCATATTTAAAGCATCCCAATTATCCTGGCTTGATTCACCCCAGCTGTCTCAATGGCTTCAATCTCTGTCACTATTGCTTTCTCCCTAATATCGGAAGAAGGAAACAGAGCGCAACCTTTGCAGCTCCTGATACAACCTGGTTAATATGATCCCCTGGCGTAAACCACCTGCGCATGACCCCACTGCTTTCCAAAGGATTTAACAGCCCTAAGAGTAGCAACAACACCAGTCATACCACCCATTCGAGAAAATTCTTGAGACCATGCACTCCTACAACCAGCAATGAACTCAGGATCTTTCAAATGTTTAGTATTAAGCCTGAAGTATGTTTTTTTAGCTTTTCGAGAGAGGGGATGTCCGGGGAGAACCATTGTGGATTATGATCTGATACTGCACAGTCCAACAAATTAGTTCTCTATAACTATAGAAGATTAGCAACTATACCATTATAATAGCCACGATCATGTCGAGCGTAACCTCTATCATTGCCTGTCCATCCATTGCACCATGTGAAGGTCTTATCGCCGTGTACTGAGTTATTACAGACGAACTCAGTTATGGAAGCCAATCGACCCAATTCTCATGCTGATAACTGATAAAACACATCAGATACTGCTCCAAAGTCTGATTAGTGCGTTCTGCTTGCCCATTACTTTTGGGGTGATGACCAGATGTCAAATAGCAGTCGATATGTAATAGCTCCAGAAGTCTCTGGGGTGATGACCAGATGTCAAAGAGCAGTCGATATGTAATAGCACCAGAAGTCTCTTTCAAAATCCTGCGACGAACTGAGGTCCTCGATCACTGGTGATAGTGTTTGGAAATCCATGAAGTCTGACTACTTCATGAGATCAGTTGTGCCTTTGCTGGTGATGGTGTCGTTGCAAGGAATAAAATGAGCCATCTTGGAGAAGCGATCAACAACGACCATGATGGCATCATGACGTCGAGAGAGTGGCAGTTTTGGAATAAAATCCACAGATACACTCTTCTAAGGTCCATCTGGAAGAGGCAGTGGCTGAACAAGACCATGAGGAAGATGTCTCAGAACCTTCGCTCGACAGCAGATATCACAGGAACGGATGAAAGCCTCAACAGAGTGGCGCAGCCCAGGCCACCAATAGTCCCGAAAAGTGTCCGGTCATGGGTGAGTCATGGCAAGCCTGAACCCAAAGTCTAGGCGCACCATCCTGAACATACAGAAGTCCATCATGAAAAAGAAGTCCATCTCGTGTCTCAAAATGATCATAATCTGTCCACATTTGCTAAGAAGAGGATGTTGAGCTAAGATGTGAAGAGATATCTTGAGCCAGTGGATCTGAGGGGAGAGCTACCCGAATAGACTCCAATAAGGCTGTATCTTGACGCCTCTCGAACAAAGTGATAGCCATAAACTGGAATCAATCAGGCCCGAGCATGACCTGTGACTGCTGATCAAATGCGGGATCACCTGGCTTAGGCTCAAGGTAGGAGCGTCGAGACAAGGCATCCAGCTTCTTCTGGAGAGGTCCCGACCGGTACTTGATCACAAAGTCAATGCGTGATAACACTTGAGTATGCCACCGTGCCTGACAACGGTTGAGTACTCGGGCAGACTAAAAATATTCTAGATTTTGATAATTTGTATATACTGTGATCTTATGAGGAGACCCTTCCAAAAAACGTCTCCACTCCTCAAAAGAATCAACTATCGCCAACAATTCTCTGTCATAAATTGGATAGTTGATCTTAGTTGCCTGGAACTTCCGTGAACGATACGCGATCGGATGCAATTCATGGTCATCCCCCTCCTATGACAAAATACCACCCAGGTGAAAGCATACTTCAAGGTCACAAAAGCGGATTCTGCTTCGAATGGCATATTCTTTGACGTGAGTTGGGTCAAAGGAAGGAGAATCTCCGAATAGTCCCAAATAAAACACCGATAGAAATTGGAAAATTCAAGGAAACACTGGATATCTCGAACAGAAGAAGGTATTTGCCACTCCAAAACAGTGCTGACTTTTTTGGGATCCATAGAGACACCCTGGGATGTGATGCAATAGATGAGGAACTCAACATTATCCTGCCCGAACTGACACTTCTCTAGCTTGGCATAAAGTCCATGTTCTCGCAGCTTCTGAAGAACCTTCTGGACATGCTCCTCATGCTCTTCTAGGGTCTTCGAATAGATCATGATATCATCCAAATAGATGATAACAAAGAGGTCCAAAAACTCCCAAAAACATCCTTAGCCATGTGTTGAAAAACTGCCAGGGCATTGGTAAGACCGAAAGGCATGACAATGTACTCAAAATGCCCATACCGCATTCGAAAGGCGGTCTTCCACTCGTCACCTTCCCTGATCCGAATAAGATTGTAGGCGCCTCGAAGATACAATCTTGGTGAATACCATGCGCCTTGCAGCCGCTCAAGTAATTCTGGGATCAGAGGGAGAGAATACCGATTGCGCATAGTAATTTTGTTGAGGCCGCGGTAATCCACAACCAATCGCAAAGTACCATCCTTCTTGGAGACAAAGAAGATGGGGGTCCCTGCACGAGTGAGATTGTCAAATAAATCCAGTCGCAAGATTCTCCTCGATATAGGTCCGCAGTGCCTCCAACTCTGTCCGGGACAGGCCATAGATAGGACCAAATGGTGGGGTTGTCCCTGGCTGGAGATCAATGGGGCAGTCATAGGGTCATGCTCTGGAAACTTGCTGGCTTTGACCTGGTCAAAAATATCAGCAAAATCCTTGTACTTATCAGTCAGGAAGGACAGGTGCAGATACCACTGAAGTAGAGCTAGTCGGTAGATGAACTTGAATTGCATACGCGGAATTGGGATCTTGTCTTCCTGATCTGATAAACTTGTGGAGTGAAATCTTCGAGATGCGGAGCTGAGGGCGTGAAGAAACAACCTCCACAGCAAGATCAAGAGGAAGAACGGGAGCAACATCAGAATCAGAATCAGAATCAGGAGCAGGAGCAGGAGCAGGAGCAGAAACAAGATTAGGAACAGAAACTGCGAGCAGGAACATGAACAGGAGCAGGAACAGGGTCTGGATCAGGACACGGAACGGAGACAGGAACTGGAATATAAACGGGCATAGGATCAGGGGCCCATGATACTTTACGAACTGGAGTGGATATTGACGCAGAGGCAAGAACTATAGATGAACTGGAACTGGAACAAGAGTCAACGAATCAGAATGATCTAGAGCGCCAACCAATCTGTGGGTTATGCAATTCAAGTCAAGGAAGGCACAAGACCATTGGCACATGAGGGCTGGTGATGCAATTGAAGGAAATGCTGCAGGAAGCTCCCTCGAATAGAACCCGCAGGGGCGCAGTACATTCTTTCACTGCACCTGAGGAGATCTCACGTCCATCAATCACCCCGGCAGAACTAGGATGCTCTAATCTACTTCTAGAAATGGCGTGCTTAGTAGAGAACAAGCTATCCATAAAGCAAGCATTTGCACCAGTATCGAGTTGCGCCAATGCATCTAACTTCATGACCCCTGACTCCAATGCTATAGAGACTCCTATTACTCGAACCGGCTGCTGAAGTTTTCCGGCCGACTTGGGCGCTTAATAGGACATCCACGAGCGATATGTCCGGTCCCTTTGCAATAAAGGGATAAGTTGGCTTCTCATCGGCGCTAATTTTCAGCAGCAGATAAGGGCCCTCGAACCACACAATCAACCTGCATGGGTACTGGACCTTCTGGCTCAGTGGTGCCAGATGGAGCAGAAACTGGTGCCGCAAGTGCTTTTGAGGGAGAAGTCTGATGACATCTCTCCTATCTACGCACAAATAGACGATTGTTACAACGAACTGCAAATCTGATAGTTTCTTCTAGCATTTTGGGATCCTCCATAGACATCAACATATCTTTGACATCTTCACGGAGTCCTCTCCGGAAACAATCACGGAGAGCAACATCATCCCAGACTGTGTCTCTATGGCAATTTGGCGGAACTCGAAAGCATAAACGGAGGCCGGACAGGAACCTTGTCTGAGATTGCGAAGCTTAGTAACTGTCGTGCGGTGATGATCCGTAACTCCAAAGCATGCCTCGAGCTCAGCAATGAAAGTAGAAAAGCTGGCCCTGTAAGGAGAGAACCAATCAATCCAACTTGTTCCTGAGATGTGGGATATCTATGCGGATGAAGTTGAGTCACCAACCGGATCTAATTGAAAAATCCACGAAGCTTGGCCCGAGTGCCATCAAATTTCTCCCGCAAGCTTAGGCTATGATGTCCTCAATCCAGAGCTAGAAGCTGACTTATGAGATGCAATTCGCTCCTTGAGCTTCTTATTTGCAACTGCTGACATACTTGCACCAGCTGATAGACCTGTTGTAATAAGGATGGAATCTTCTCCATAGTAATAAAAGCACCAAATATGGACAAAATACTGCTTAGGATTAGAGCAGGCAAGAACCGATAAGGGATTCCGGTTCAAACTGTCCTGAACCTACGCGAAGAACAAGGAATATACGTGGAAAATACGCAAGAAATACGCTAACAATTGGCAAGAATATGATATATGTTCAAGAAATCAGAAATACAATGGCCCGAAGGCGAGCAGGAATGCAAGACAGATGCCTAAAAGGCTCAGGACTGGCGTTGAACAGGAATGGTTCAACAAGAATGAGGCTCCTCTATATATATGTATACCAATGGTCCAGATCGTGCCACTTCAATGGATTAGATCTTGCCAAGTGTTGTACATGCACAGAGGTTCCAGAATGTTCTAGGGTTTCCAGGAAGCTACCGCGCATATGTGGAAGACGCAGGAGAATACCACTAAAGGAGAATAGGTAGTGCATTTGGCTAAGATATGTGGCTCGCAATTAGAAGGTTGCGAGTTTGAACCTTGCCTCATGCAACTACCTTTCTGCATCCGTGTGACGACCATCTTTTGTACATACGAGTATATTAATGCTCGTATAGTACGAATATCCATATGATTGTCACACATGGGTGCTCGATACTGTAAGAAATGCCACATGAACAATCACTCCACCGAAGAATGCACCACCCCTCAGCAACTTTCTTTTGGCTCCAGCTTCCCTGTCCAAAATGCTAATGCAGTTGTAGCACAAGCTTCCGTTTCTAGAGGCAACCGCAGAGTCACTTGCGTCCACTGCAATCTGAAAGGCCATGTCCTGCAGGACTGTCCTCAGTTGCCCATGGTGCAAGTCTAGATCCTTGATACCACACAAGTTGCCTATGTACGACTATCTCCCGATCAACTCTGGAAAGCGAAAGGTAACCCAGGCTATGCTCCTCAACACCCTCTCTCTTTCAATATCGAACCTCTGCACCACACCCACAGCAAGCATCTCTTATTGAGCAGCATGTGGTTCAGTTATTGGATCAGGTAACTCTTAATGAGCATGTCCGACGACCTTCAAATTGGGTTTCGGAGGTGCCTGTAAGAGATATTCACCCAGTAAATATGGTCCTGGCAACCACACCAGCGCCTAAGTTTGAAGATCTTAGTTGGGAAACTAAATAAAACTTGCGGTAATTGAAGCAACGGTTAACTCTCAGTGGCATAACTCCAGATGTTGTTTTTGCAACCACACGAGCACGCAAGGGCAAAGAACCCATTGATCTGCCAGTCGCTGCATAAAGTTTTCAAGAAGCGGTCATGCATATGCCCACAATTCCAGAGATCCCATTACCTGCCAACCCAGACGTGCCATTGGAGGTGCAGGAAGCCCTCACCGGTACCAACTTACATCTGCCTCTGTCAGTCATCTCCAGATTCTCAAGATCCCTCAACTTTCACTCACCACCATTCCTGCCAAACTTCTCCATACCTTCCAGCACACTAAAATCACACAACCTTTCAACACTCCACTCCATTTTCCATCTTCATCACCACTTCCAACGGTGATGATGGGTGCTGTAGGCACGAAAACTCCTACGATGAATGCTTATATTGGCACGCATAGAATTAATAAGGTCCAAGTTGATGGCGGCAATGCAGTAAATTTGATAACAAATGGATTGAAGCGATGACTGGGCCTGCACTACTTGCAAGTCCTTAGGGCATAGCCAAGAATCTGGAGTTACGCATCGGGGAGCTGCACTTCCCTGCTGATTTTGGGGTTCTACAACCAGACCAGGACCCTAGAGATTATGAAATGCTGGTTGGGCATCCGTTTCTCCGCCAAGCTGAGGGGAAACACAGCTGGCGTCAAGATGTCTTGGAGATCTCAGATACATGATACACAACAACCCTTGATCTCATGATGGGACGGATAATTTTGGTGGAGCACAAAGAACGCCATTTCTTTGATAGCGACCAATTGTATTGGAAACATTGTGAATCCATATCCCCCACACCCTCTTTTCTTGTTAGATGTCTTTATCAGCCATTGGCCTGTTATTTTTTACTGGGGGAGGATTCTATGGTTAGTTTATTTGTTAAGCAGCGCCATTATGCATGATGTAGTTTTTAGCCTGAAAGATGAAGCTGCTGCCAATACCCCCAGTCTTAAAGAAAACTCTTTTTTCTCTAAACTGTTCCAGATGCTCTTGGACAGGGATTTAGTAGGATCAAACTTGAGTGATTCTGCCTTATCAGCCATTGGGCTGTTGGCTTTTACTCTGGGGAAAGAGTCTATGCTTAGCTCATTTGTTCAGAAAGTCCATTATGCTTTGACCAAAAGTTTATACAATTTAGTAATCAGCCTGAAAGATGCAGCTACTGCTAATAGCTTAGTCTAAACAAAAACACATTCTTTGCTAAACGGTGCCAGATGCTTGTGGACAGGGATTTATCTGAATCAAACATGGGCGATTCTTCCTTAGCAGCCATTGGTTCGTTGGCTTTTACTCTGGGGTAGGACCTAAAAGTTATTTGTTCATCTCAACAGGGTTTTTGGTCGTTGATCTTCGTTAGGAGGGTGTCACTAGCGTGGGATCTGGTCGTTAATTAGATTAGGATAGAGATTAGATTAGATTAGAATAGATGCACAAGCTTGAAATAGGCAAGTGATGGAAAAAACATTCTCGGGATGTCGGGATGGGAGATACGCCCTTTGGGGATTTGTATGACTTCTGCTCGTCTATGGCGGAAAGTAGTAACTTTTGGATAATCCCGACAATAGGGCTTGAAGTTGAGCTCATTCAAAAAATTCTTAGGGTTACATATTCCAATCCGTAAAGGACCGTTTTATGGTGCAGTTGAGCATCGGATCTGCTATTAGGGTTCCACAAGAGACGATGCATTGTCTTCAACGGAACTTTATATCTACCAGAACAATGTATATTTTAGGTGAATTGATTTCCGAGCTCAAAATTGTTCCTCAGATAAGCATTAGAAAATGGTTTGATCACTTTTTTTAAATAGCTATTCTCTATTTTCTGAACAGATTGGTAATCGAGGTTACCTGCCTCATGTGTACTGGTTTGCTTTGAAGAGGTATTTATTCTGGTTTCAAATAAGCATCAAAAAATGGCTTGATCATTTCTTTTGAATAGCTATTCTCTGTTTTCTTAACAAATTGGTAACCGAGGTTATGTGCCTCATGCATACTGGTTTGCTTTTAAGAGGTATTTATTCTGGTTTGATCAGTTTCTTTGGAAGAGGTTGCTCCAGGAGGCCCTTGGGAGCTACCACCTTCCCTCGCAACTGGTGGTTTGATGATGAATGTAAGCAGTTCAAACGCTGGCTGTGATAAGTCACTGATCTTGCCTTGGGCCCATAAGCCATTCGAGAATATCGTGCCTTCCTCAAGATACCTAGCAGAACACCAGCAACAAATCTTCTGTCTCATGGATCGTCATCCCAAGACCTTCTGGAAAAGGGTACTAGGCAAGCCTCTGCAACCTACAGGGAATATCACCTCAGAGCAATGGGTGCAATATTTGCAACGGCTTTATGACCCACTGGGACAGCAGTACCCTCACAGATGGGCCTAGCGCTAGTCATTACAGAAGGAGATGTGATAATGGGCCTACAACAGCTCGCTAATGGGAAGGCAGTAGATTTCCATGGCATGCAGGAAGAGCTTCTCAAATGGGCTGGGGCTCCAATGGTACCTATCCTGATGGTATTATTTAATAGAGCACTGCAAGAAGGCCTTCCCCTCTAGTGGACTGCCAGTAGAGTTGTTCCCATATACAAGGCAGGTGACCCTCATTACCCAGCCAACTATCTCACGATCATGGTCAATTCCCTCTTTGCAAAATTATTTGCTGCCATCTTGGAGCAACGGTTGACAATATGGGCAAAGAATGAGGAGGTCCGTGCTCTCACACAGGCAGGTTTTCGGCCCAGACACTCTACTATTGATCATATCTTCACTCTCAGAACCCTGATTGAAGATAGCAGGAATTGTCATGCGGGTTAACAAGGCCAAATCTATCCCTCACTTACCAGGGACAGAATGTAGAAGTAGCTCCAACCTACAAATATTTGGGAATTGAGTTTCCTACTACCACACACTGGGATGCTTCCATCAGATGGCACGTCACAGCAGGTTGCAAAGCACTGTATATTATGTAGAACAACAGTCACAAGGCAGAGTTGTATGTCTGGGGTCATCAGACACACCTATTCAGGGCCCTGGTCGAACCTGTTCTCTTGTACGGGGTGGAGGTGTGGGGTATGATGATATCCCTCGCCACCCGGAATGATCTGGAACAGGTACATAAGGCCTTCTTGGCACGAGCACTTGGGGTGAAGTCCACAGTTCCATATCAGATCCTGCTGCAGGAGACGGGTTTCTTGCCCCTTCAGAGGGCCGCACTGGACCGTCATATTATTTACTTCCAAAAGGTTGTCGGTATGGGGGATTCCAGTTTGCCAATCTTGCTTTAGATGTAGCAATGGGCCCACAATGCCTCAAAGCCTGCTGGAAGGACAAGCAAGCTCATTGGTTCTCCCGATGGAATGTACAGGCACACAGGTGCATGCACGTATGAACAGAGAAGGACCATGATCAATTGAGGCAGTATCTTGAGGCTTGCTTCCTTAGCAAACTCTGGGATGTAGATGCACTGGCACACGTCAAGCTGGCACACTATAAGCAGCAGGTCAATCCCATGCTCACCCAAGGCCCACAACAGTATTTGCTTACTCATTTTTCTATGAAGAGCCGAACGGGTGCACGTCGCCCTCGGATTGAGACAAATCGATGGACTCGGGAGGCAGTACAAGAGATTGGACGTTTAGCAACGTCCTTAGCAACGTCTGTGCGACGTCTGCACGACGTCTGCTCGCGTCGCGTGCACGCACCCTAGACGTGGTTAGGGACACGTCGTCGCGGACGTTGCAGAGCTCATTCGCGTGCGACATTTACCAGATGTCGCCCGAACATCGCCTATACGTCGCACGCGATATGGCCTCCAACGCGACCGCCGGAAGACACATCTGCATGCCACGGGTCGGCCACGTCTGCATGCCACGTCCGCATGCGGACGTGGCATGCGGGAAGCCGCGACCGGCGGCCACGTCAGTCAACGCGCGTCGCGTGCAACGTACCACGTGTCATGCCGCGTGGCTACGTCGCACGCGACGTGCCACGTGTTCATGCCATGTAGACACGTCGCACGCGACGTGTATCGAGTTTATGCCACGTGTTCAAGCCACGTAGTGACGTCGCATGCGACGTCGTTTGGTGCAATAAAAAAAAAAACAAAATTTTTTGTTGGTGACAAAAATTGACAAAACTGAGACTTTGAACAAGGACATGGTCGACTC
>JAANSK020274959.1:0-11373 GCA_011763485.2 Isoetes engelmannii
TGGACAACAACCGTCTTTGGAAGGTCACGATCAATGGGTCTTGCAACACAGATCTTGGTAATGCCATTCGTGATTGATTGTTGAAGATGTAGCCCAATTTCATTTGCAATGGCCGAAATGAACTCTGAGTCTTGCATCTCTGGAGGGAAATTGTCAATTGGAGCTTCTTCCAGGCAAAGCTTGTTTTTTCCATGATTTTAAAGTAATGCCTGCTTGGCTTAAACCGAGTATCCTCAACCATTTTCTATCAATGTATTTCTCTGAATCCAACTCATACTCAGACCTTTGTGACAAGGAAAATTGCCATGGTCGTGTACAAGATTTCCAAAGGAAATTAGATGGTGTAGATTATTTTTATAGAATATTCTTATTGGGATATTCCATATGGCAGGATATTTCAGACAGTGATTCCGTCCAACGGGATAGTCTCGTTGGGATATTCCACCGAGGAAAATATTTTGGACGGTAATTCCATTCGGTGGAATATTTTGGGGAGGTGATTCCTTTGGGAAGTTTTCGCCGGTGGTGATTCTGCCGAAAGGGATCTATTGGACGGCCAGAATGACCTTAGCAGACCGACAACTAAGATCTACCACCTGACAATGTCAGGTACCCAAAAAGAGGGTCTGAGGAACAGAACCCATTCGAGGGGGCTTGGTGATTCCGCGAGAACATAGTCACCCCGATGGAATCACCAAAACAAGAGTAATATTATCTTCACCCTCATTATATGGGTCCCATGGCCTATTGGTCTTCGTGGATGTTACAAAAATACATTCTATTTTAATCTATTCCCCAACACTCTATGTTTTGTCCACATCCAAATTTCAAAAGCCTTTACTAACCCCAATACAAAATAGAAATTGGGTCGACTATATGCCCTGGCGTGCATTCTTGTGCCGCCACTTGGCATCGGCCTACAATGCGGAATGGAAGTCGGGTCCTTCCACTCCGGATGACTGGCTGAGCATGTTCTTTGTTGCCATTTTTGTGACCGGCTGAGCAGAGCTGTCTTTGACAAGATCTGTGAGCGGCACTTCAAAGCCGTTGCTTCTTTGAATAGATCGCCTTTGCTTCTTGTGAAGTCTTAGAGTTCCTGCTTCTTCTTGACGGCTTAGAGCTCCTGCTTGAAGAAACCCTTAGAGTTCATGCTTAAAAAATTCCAGCTTAGAGCTCTTGCTTCTTGTGACGGCTTAGAGCTCCTGCTTCTTCTTGATGGCTTAGAACTCCTACTTGAAGAAATCCTTAGAACTCCTGCTTGAAAAAGTCCGGCTTTGAAGTCGCAACAGCCTCCTGCTTGAAGAAGAGATCCTTAGAAACAGGACATGTTCTGCTTGAAGAAAGCTCAGAAACAGATTCAAAGAAACAAATTCAAAGAAAACATATCGTCTCTACATTTTCCATTTTGTAGGGGAAGAGAAGCAGGGGCTCCCTTCCGTAAAATTGGCAGACCCGCTCCCACCTGCCGCCGGTCACGGGGCCCCTACCAATTTTATCGAAGGGGAGCCCCTGCTTCCCTTCCCCTATACAACGCATCGTTGCTAAGGCCGGGCAAAGTCGAGCACCATATTCATGAATTAGTGTTTAAAGTTCCTAACAACGAAAAACCAATAGAGACTTCATCACTAATGGCACGACGAACTCAACGAGAATTATTTATTACTTTTCTAGAACATATGTTTCTAACATGGGCAAATACACATGCTTGCTTCAAGTTTTGTGCAGAAATATTCTCCAATGGAATAGGCTAAGTGAAGTGTTGTTTATAGCATCAGGCTAAAAAAATGTATTCTCCAATGGAATAGGCTAAGTAAAGTGTTGTTTATAGCAAATGTCAGGTTAAAAAAATGTAGTGACAACATGTAGAAGAAGGAAAGAAAGAAGAAGGGAAAAGCATATATGAAGCACAAAGAAGAATAGGATATACAATAGAATAGAGTAGAAAATCTTAGTAAAGGAAATGGGAAGAGCACGTGGGACGAATTGGTGGTTGGAGGAGAATGTAGGTGAAGCTACTAAAAACGTTTTCTATTTGTGCGTGAATATGCACCGCTGGTTGGGTACCAAATCATTTGAATACCTTTTAATTTTAGCATATTCCCAAAGGAGATTCAAAAAGTAATACTTCTTTAACAATCTTTATAAAAAGTTCTCTAGATCTTCTTTTTTGGTAGTCTCTCATTCTTTTCTGTAATGTTTGAGATGGAACTTTCATTTTGACTTAAGATAGTAAATATGTGACCAAGTGCATCATGTCTATTTTATTATATTGTTAAAGAAAAGCTATTACGTTGCTCTAGTGGTTTCTATACAAGTGTCTAGAGGAACAAGCCTTGACTGGACCCGTTAAGCCCTTACTAGGCGAAATTGCCTCCTCCAGGCCAGCACATTATCTCTAAAATATACCAGCGAGGAAAACTAGAGAATTGTGACCAATGACATAAAAAGAAGTCCACCTAGAATACTCGAATGAACAAGCACATGTCACCTGGCAAAACGAGAAACTAGTGCGCAATCTCTATCATATCTAGCATAATAACTTGGGCTGAAGGTTTGTGAGACCATATACATACAGGAACTCCAACCTGAATTTCATACATGATGACCCCACATGGCAACTGTGTGTTGGCCCAAGCACGACGGTGGCGAATCTACTTCCTTAGCATAAAGCCAAGATTCTGGAATCTCATCTTGAAACCAAGCTGGCCTTATAATAAATGGTCATGACTAGAAGTGAGCCACAAACACATCTAAAAAAGTATATTTAAGCTAGCATGAAGCATGATACAAAGATCTAGTTTTTAGCCCAAAAATTTCCCAGCCTACATAATTTCCTACATAATTTAAGCTGGCATTGTACAAAAATCTAGTTTTTAGCCGAAAAATGTGAAAAGCATTATGGTTTTGACCGGGAAACATTGAAAAATTTGTTCTTTGTCGAAAATTCTTGACATAGGAAAGAAGGAAGTATATTTTAACGTCCCCGGAAATTATCGTTGAGTCTCCGTAGACTATAAAAATGTTTTCTTATCTTATCTTAAAAAACCATTGAAATGTTAAGCATGGCCCATTGAAATGCTAAGCATAGTAACAAATTTGAAACGTATTTGCTAGTTTGTCTGAAAAGGTAAAGTTAGTACGTCTATATATTGTATGAATGTATCAGAAACTTGCATGTCTTTGGTGATGAAAGTGTTCCGTCCATAGCAGTTCCTCTGCACCAAAGAGCTCCGTTCTTCCCTCCGGTGGATGCTATGGCTTCAATTATACTGAAGGTCGCCCTCCTGTGTTTTCTCCCTTGGGCCATAGCTTCTTCCGTTTTTGAATGCGCCATAGATGGACCCGCTGTCATTTCTAGGCGAGATTTTCCTCCTGGTTTTGTTTTTGGCACTGGATCATCGGCATATCAGGTTCTTAATTTTGTTCCTTTCTGTCGAGTTTTTTTTATCTTCAATTCTTCACACTGATCCCTGGCTTTGGCTCTGTTTCGTTCATTCAGATTGAAGGTGCAGTAAATGAGGGTGGAAAGGGGCCTACCGTAATGGACAAATTCGCTCACACCCCAGGTTCATTCTCTTCTTAATTTTCTCTTGAGAGATTCTTATGATGTAAGAATTTTTTCTTTCCCTCCTTTTTTTCTTGTTTTTAGCACATACTACGTTTATTGTTCAGGAAACGTTCAAGACGGAAGCAATGCTGATGTAGCTGCAGATAATTATCACCGTTACAAGGTAAAGATCAGATTTCATAATTGGTAAAATCTTACCGGAGCTGACAATGGGCATTATACTGGGGGCAGGAGGACATTGATCTATTGAACGATATAGGCGTTAATGGACTCAGGATTTCCATAGCTTGGGCACGCATTTTTCCAGGTTTCATCTTGCCTTATTTCTTGCATACCAAACAGCAGAAGAGCTTCTTCTTCCTACTAGGCCCATGCTTTTCTCGTAACCATAGTGTATTTAGAACTTTCTACTTATTTTGCTATGCTGTTATCCAGAGGGACGAGGAGAACATGTGAACCAAGAGGGTGTGGATCACTACAACGACTTGATCAACAGCTTATTGGAGAAAGGTATTCTATATTATATTCAGCAAGTTTACAGAGGCCTATCACTTACTTTGTTCATAGGAATTCAACCATACGTGACTCTAAGCCATTGGGATCTGCCATTGGCACTCGAATTATCATACGATGGATGGCTAAGTCAAAATATCATGTAAGTTTTAAACGAGATCTAACAGAGTTCACAGCTCCTAATGTATTTGATCTTCTTATTGGCAGTCAGGACTTTGCAGCTTATGCCAAAGTATGTTTTGAAGCATTTGGGAATCGTGTAAAGCATTGGATAACATTCAATGAGCCTAACATACTGGCATCTATGGGTTATAATAGTGGTGTAATTCCACCCCAGAGATGCTCCCAAGGGTTCAGAAACTGCACTGCAGGGAACTCGACTACAGAGCCTTATATTGTGCATCATCATATGCTACTGGCCCATGCTGCTGCAGCCAAAGTTTACAGGGAACAGTTCCAGGTGTGTTGCCAACTGAAGTTAGACATGGTAAATAAATGAAGAAATGGAAGCAATGTCCTTAAGTATGAAAGGTTCACGTGCAGGGTAAACAAGGAGGGCAGATAGGCATCATTTTCTATGCGAGATGGATGGAGCCGCTCACTAATTCTCCATCGGACATAGAAGCAGCAAGAAGAGGGCTGGATTTCGAACTTGGATGGTAAGTTAGCTGTGTAGCACCCAGTGTCTTATGTGGCAGGTTGTTTTCTATGGATCCAAATCTGTTCGTACTTAAATGCAGGGGAATGCATCCTGTGATTTTTGGAGATTATCCTTCCATAATGCGTCAGAGAGTTGGAAGCCGTCTGCCAAACTTTACTAAGGAGGAATCAGTTTCAATAAAAGGTTCTGTAGACTTTGTTGGTCTGAATCATTACACATCTGTCTATGTTTCAAACGATCCTCCATATGATAGTGGTGGTCTGACTGGTTCATATCAAGATGTTCTCATTCATACAACATGTAAGCCCTGTAGATTTTCCAGTAGTTCTTTAGTAAGACTTTAGTTGATTGGTACAAGATGGTAACTTGAATATCAATTCTGATGATTATTTGCAGCACTGAAAAATGGCGTGCCTATTGGGATACCTGTAAGTGATCTGGCATACTTGATTATCTAAGCTATTTCAACCATTGTTGGATTTCATTCTAATTGCAGGTATATGATTTCAATGTTGTGCCTTGGGGCATCTGGAGGATTCTCAATCACACTCGGTGGCACTACAATAATGTGGCTATTGTGATTACAGAAAATGGTTAAGTTCAGACACAAACATGACTGCATCTATTTCTTCTTGAAATGATCCTAATGGATTATTCATTTGTGCAGGCATTGCAGATATGGACGTGGTTTCTGATTCAAATGGAAAAATGTTGCAGGATAAGTTGAGAGTTACTTACTTTGAGGGGTATATCAGATGCCTGAGGGCTGCCTTAAGGTACAAAATGTAGAATGGTAACATGTATTTGAGGCTTCCCAGGTTGCTTATGTTGTGCTGGAACATGCAGTGATGGAGCCAATGTTCAGGGTTACATGACATGGTCATTTTTGGATAGTTGGGAGTGGTTCGCTGGGTATGTCTGGAAGTATGGGTTGTTTCATGTGGATCAAAATGATGGTTTGAAGAGGGTCCCAAAACAATCAGCCTTGTGGTTCAAACAATTTCTACGTGGAGATTATACAGATATCGCGGTCATATGAACGGATGTAAGAATAGGAGATTACAGTTTTGTACATAAAGATTGTTTGCATGCAACCAAATAGTTTTGGGCATGGATAGCACACAAAACATTCCACAGATTACATATAATGTCAGTAAGAGAACACTTTGTCAGAATAAAGAACATTTAAACTATAGCCATTTGCCTGTGTAGCAGACATCTGTACATAGTGCTAAGCCTTCTAATCTATTTTACATACTGTGTTAGCAAATTTTCCTCCCATTATCATTGTTACTACAATTTCCTTTGTTAATGTGCAATCTTATTTGTTATTGAATCTTACCTTGCTAAAGAATATGTGCAGAAACTCAGCTATCAATCATCAAAAGATCTATGCATATAGTGACAACTTGGACTTGAGATTCTTTTTTTGAGTGCTTTTTGAAGACGAACTTCTTTCCTGTTTGCTTTTTTTAAACAATATGCAACCTCGTGATGGTAGATTCAATTTAAAATAATCTAGTCTCACTCCCTATGCACAAAAATAACATAACGTTTTTTTTGTTAATCCTCTTAACAGGAGAGAATAGGGTTTAAATTGTTTCCCCGCGAACTTTTTGTACAAAACAAAAAGACAAATTGCTTGGGGAGAATAGGGCTTGAAATTATTGCTTAGGGAGAACACGGCTTGAAAATTTTTTCCAACTTTCAAAATGTATATAAAAGTAACCTTTATGTAAAGACAAATTAAAGCAAGTGGATGTAAACACAAATTGCTTAGGAAGGAAGGAAGGAAGGAAGAACAGGGCTTGAATCTTTTTCCAACTTTCAAAATATATGAGAATATCCTTTATGAAAAGACAATTTAAAGCAATTGAGGTATCAAAGCTGCTACGTTTGCCAACATGTTACAAGAAAGTTCTTTTTTGTACAAAACAAAATGGATAAAAACATTCTCTACATAAAGACAATTGCTTAGGAAAATTGGGCTTGAACTTTATCCCCAACTTTCAAAATGCATGAAAACATCCTCCATGTAGAGACAGATTAAAGCAATAGAGGTATCAAGGCTGCTTGCTACCTTTGCGAGCTCATTACAAGAAGGTTCCTGAAGAACAACTAACATAATCAGGGCCTTATTAGCAATCATGCCAAACACAATAGAACCGAGAATTTTAAGCTTACGTACCAAATTCAAAAGAAGACGTATGACTTGGCATGAATATGTTTTTGGGTTGCCCGACGGGCAAACCCTAGGATTGGAGGTGAAGAAACAAGAATATGCGAGAATTATACAAGATAGAAGGACAGGATTTGCGAAAGGAACTGGATGGAGGGCTGAGATCGATTTCAACGCTATTTCAACTTGAATGCTTATTTTGACGGAGCAAAGGTCAGTGGACTCATCATTCACGTGTAGTCCAACTAAAACTTTGCTTTCACATGCAAATGGCGACGATGTGGGGCAGTCGATCATGTCTATCTTCGGATCTTGTGTTTTAATTTCATCTATTTTAATTTCAGCTGTGGCACTGATCCGAATGTGTTCCAGCATTCTCTGATTTGGTTTCTTATTTAAGACATGAATTTGGGCAGACTTTGTTACCCTTAACTTTAGAGAAGCGTTTATTTTCACAAAGTTGGCATGAACTCTATTTGGTCTTAATGTAGCTAACCAGTTATTGTGGTGTCTCTGATTTAGTGTCCTGACCTAGCCTCCTTTTCAAGACTAGTTACAGGCTATGTCATCTTTTAGTGATAGCACCTTTTATGGCTTTGCATATCCAGCTAGTTTTGAATAATTTTAGATGCCACTAGAACTTACTATCCCATATCCATCTAGTTTTTGAATGTCTTTAGATGCAACTAGAACCTATGCTATGTTTTTTATGACTGAAGTTGTACATCCGAGGCTAGATATTTGGCACGTAAGGCCGAGGCCCGCAAGGGCCGAAGGCAGGGCCTCGGCCTTATGTGCCAAGTATCTAGCCTCGGGCGTACAACCGAAGTCACATATTTTTTGTTATCAGACGAGGCAAAATTCGATAACTGCCTTACCCGCTTGTATGCGGGGACAAAATGCTAATTTTTTCGCACCCTCAAAAAAAAGTAAAAAAGAAAATAAAAGAAATGCTAACTTAACCAGTACTGATAAGTAATTATTTATCAGTACTCCTCCAGTACTGATAACTAGTTATGAGTACGACACGAGTACTGATAACTAGTTGTCAGTACTAGAGTACTCATCCACTACTGATAACTAGTTATCAATACTCATGTAGTACTGATAATTAGTTATCAGTATTGGAGGAATACTGATAACTAGTTATCAGCCTGTACCAGTACTGATAAGCAAAAAAAAAAAGGGACTCTTCCTTTACACACAAGAGTCTAATAAGGAAAGATATAGTGCTTAACTTTACATTCTCAAATAATGCTTGTTGAAAAAGATCAACCTCAAAGAAACTGTTCTGAATGTAGGCTGCAATATTAATACTCCATGCAACATCATCTAGGTTCTCCTCCCTGAATCATCAAAACAACGACATTTGTTGTACATTTTGACAAGAGCAGTTGCTATAATAGCATCTGATATCATTTCAAGCCCTAGTTCAGAACCAAGATGCAGACGTGGACTCAAGCATGCCCTCTATTAAGTTCTCATAACTAATGCATGCCTTTAGGACAGTGATAAAGATGATCTTGTTGTGTTTTATGCCATCAAGTTGCATTAACTAGAAAACAAATATTGCTTCATCCTGAAAGCCATTTTGACAATAGGCAGCAATCATGGCAAGCAATTTCTTTCTCTTGCAAACGCGAGCAGAGAACACCTATGTAACCTTTTAATTTGCATTGCATGGATTGGAACAGAATGCCTTTGTTGTTTGGATCAGGATAAATTTGAGTTTGATGTTTGAGAAAAATTGTCCACTGTGTTGCTATTCTTAGCAACCATTCTATCTTTTTGAAAACTAAGCTTTTCTATTTCCTAATTTGTGTTTGATGTCTGATATGCAGGGAACTCCAGGAGTACCCTGGACCGAGACATTTGGCACATTCTCTCTAGCAGTTGGAGTTGCAGTAAGTTGCACCAAATAAAGCTTCGGCAATAGCTATTATCATACTTTTTTATGCATGTTTCACTACTACAAGCATTGTGTAAAATTGTTTGCATGCCATTTATGTAAATGAAACCTTGATTGCTCATGTATGGCTACTCAAACATGTAATCTGACATTGTGAACGATTCCTCAAGATGCATACTGAGTTTTAGGCTAGATATGTGCTCATCGCATTCTTTGGCCTGCATCATTTTGGAGCATAATTTTTCAGATTGGGTCATAAGTTGGCTGCTCATTTGGCAGTTACACCATTGGCCTCGAGAAGAACCTTTTGAACTTAATGGTGTCTTTTATATTCTAAATGTTAACTTTGATGAAAGGGAAACCAAGCCTATGCATGTCATGCATGTTTACTTGTAGCTAGATGATTTGAGATCACGATGGAGCTAATCCAACTTCAATTTATGCCCCATTTTTTAATCTGTGATATTTGGATTTTTTGAGGTACATATTTTTTGCTTTAACATTGGAAATACATGAATACGATGGATTGAACAACCCAGAGAAAACCTGTAGTGCATGTCATGATTGAAATTGTGGTGCCCATAAATGGACATATTCTTTAGATCAAGTCTTTGATACTTCGACATCTTTGGGGTTGTTAATCTCGAAGGGTTCCCCCTTTCAGAGCACTTCCCTCAACTCCTTTCTATTACTAGAATGGATGCAAATATCCAGAAGAGGAAGGCTTACTTCAAGATGAACACTCAACTCATCAGCCATCCTGATTTCCTTGATCTCATTGCTGCTATTATTGAAGCTTCCAATAAGCCCCATGGCGCTTATGGTTGGATGGCTGGGTGGTGCAATATTGTCAAAGAGATCAAGAGCAAAGTCAAGACATGGAGAAAGGAAATTCATCGAGCAAAAATTGCCCATCTTGAGAACCTTAGATCAATCATGCCCGACTCTAACGGTGATGATTATGACAGGCTGAAACAGGAAATTGAAGTTGAAGAGCTCAGAATAGCTGCAGGCTGGAAACTGAAATAAAAAATTACTGAGTTAAAAGAAGATGAAAGAGCAAACTCCAAGTATTTCTTTATCAAAGCTACGGGGAGGCTCAAGAGAAACAAGATCCAGGAAGTGGTGGTCAATGGCACTAACATCAATGAAGATAATGGCCTCAAAATTGCAGCTACCAACTACTTTATCAACATTATGGGTACCAATGGAGATGCTGATTTTCAGACCATTGACAACTTCATCAAACTGGATAGCAGAGTTACTAATGATCAGAATATTAATCTGGCCTCTCTTTTCACTCTTGATGAGTTGCAAAATGTTAATATGAGTATGAAGAATGGGAAATCACCCGTCCCAGATGGTCTCCCTGCTGAATTTGTCAAAGCAACCTGGAAAATCATGGGAGATTGCATTCAAAACATTGCAAATGAATTCCTGATCAGGAAGCAGATGGATGAGAGGATCAACACTAGCTTCAATACTCTCATTCGTAAGATCCCTGAACCTATCTCCTTTTCTGATTATAGACCTATCTCTTTGACTAATGTGATGTATAAAATTATTTCAGGTGCAATTACTCAGATGCTCAAGGGCATCCTCAACAACATTATTAGCCCAAGCCAATCTGCTTACCTCAAGGGCAGAAACATTCTTGACAATGTTGCCACTGCCACCTTGGGTCTAAGATGGGCCAAAGACTCCAACCAGGATGTTGTTCTCCTAAAATTGGACATCACCAAAGCATTTGATTCTGTCAATTGGAATTTCTTGGAGCTCTGCTGTAGAAAGCTTGGTTTCAGTCCCAACTCGGTCAGATTACTTACTGCTATTCTCCATAATTCCAACTCCTCTGTCTTTATTAATGGTGAATGCAGCCCCTTTTTCAAAATCAGAAGAGGAGTCAAGCAAGGCTGCCCCCTTGCCCCCTTTCTCTTCATTATCATCATGGAGGCTCTCCACTGCAGATTTCATCTTGCTAAGAATGAGGGCACCATTTCTGGCTTGTATCTTCCCCATAATGATAACTTTGACGAATTCCTAAATGGCCATTTTGCTGATGACACCTTCCTTCTTATCTCCCTTCATCTTCAATCCTTAAACCAAGCTAAGGCTATTCTCACTGATTTTGATACCTCCTCTGGTTGCAAGATTAATCCAGCCAAATCCAAACTTGCTGCCTATGACCAAGATCTTGGTGCCCAAGCTGCTGACCTTCTTGATTGCCACCTTTGCACTCATAATTCTCATTCCAAAATGCTTGGCATTCCTTTTGCCATTAGATCCAATGCTGCTGATCTTTGGTCTGGAATTATTGAAAAATTCTATGCTAAAGTTGATACTCTCAACTCCAAATACCTTTCCAAAGTTGGCCGAGCTATCCTTGCTAATGCTGTAGTTGCCTCTACCCATGTCTCAGTCTTCCTTCATCCTTGCTCCCATGAAAGTATCACTACAAGAGGAAGAGGGTATTAGAGTCAGTTTTAGAGTCAGACCTTAGTTATGAACTTAAACTAAAAAAATGGGAAAAAACCCTTAAACTG
>JAANSK020274970.1:0-11373 GCA_011763485.2 Isoetes engelmannii
GCCCGGCCTGGTGCTGTTCACACTGCGCGGCATCTACCCCACGGCCGCGGCGCTGCAGCGCGCGGTGGCCGAGGCCTGCGAGCTGCAGGCGGTGCCGGTGGCGATCGACGAGGAGGTGTGCCATGGATGAGGCGCGGCGCATCCAACCGCTGCGCTCGCAGATGCTGGGACTGAGCGCCAAGGGATGGCGCGTTCGCGAATGCTGGGCTGACGGCTACTACGACGGCCTGATCGCTCAACGTGAGGTGGGCGACAGCCGCATCGAGATCTACGCTGGAGCAGCAACGGACGGCGAGTACGCCGACGAGCACTACCCCCCGGTGATCTACGTGAACGACCGACGCGTGGCCGACGGCTTGGCCGACATCACGGCCGCCGAGCGCGTGGCGGCAATGCGGGCCCTGATCGCCCGAGCCTCTGGCTCCAAGGCCACCGGAGGCGCAGCATGAACCCCGGCATCCTCCTCGGCCTGACCGGCGCCGCCGGTTCCGGCAAAGACACGTGCGCCCAGCTTCTGCGACAGCACGGCTTCCGCTCCATCGCCTTCGCCGACGCGCTGCGCGACGAGGTAGCCGAGGCCTGGCGCATCGACCCGCGCATGCTCACCGACCGCGAGACGAAGGAATGGCCCATCGAGGCGCTGTCGATCGCGAACTGCAGCGACCACGGCTTCCGCCGCCAGTACATCCAATGCGGCGCCGACGAGCACGAGCCCCGCAGCCCACGCTGGGTGCTGCAGCAGTGGGGCACGGACTATCGGCGCGCCACCTATGGCCTGTACTGGGTCGACAAGGTGCACCACTGGGTGCGCCAGCAGCGCGACGCCGGCGCCCGCCGCCTGGTGATCACCGACGTGCGCCACGAGAACGAGGCCGAGCTGGTGCGCTACCTGCGCGGCCAGGTGGTCCGCGTGCACCGCCCGAGCCTGCCCGCCCTGCTGCAGCAGGACACCGCCCACCACGTCAGCGAGCGGCCCATCGTCACCACCGAGGTGGTCCACAACGACGGCGACATCGAGCACCTGCGCGCCGAGCTGATGCGCGTGGTGCATCGCTTCGCGCCGGCGGTGGTCACGCCGTGGTTCCCGCCGGAGGAAGCCCATGGCTGAAGCCACCACCACCTGGCGCGCCTGTGACTGCCTGGACCGGTGCGGCGACGATCCGGCGCTGCACGACGGGCGGGCCGACCCCTGCCAGCGCTTCCGCGATCGCGAGCGGCGCTACGCCGAGCTCGGCGAGATCCACCGCCTTCAGCTCGAGATCGCCAGGCACGGCGCGCTGCAGGCCCTCGAGAGCTGCGTGGTCTGCGAGGTGTCGGTGATCGATGGCTGGGCATGGATCGACGTGCGGCACGCACTGGCCCTGCAGGCCGGCACCGTGCGCGCCGACCAGGTCGCCCGCGTGCGCAATGCCGCTCGCTACCTGGTGCACACCGGCGAGGCGATGCAGCACCCCACCCAGCCGCACCTGGTGCGCTTGGCGTGGCAGCCGCGGCGGGAGGGCCCATGAGCAAGAGCCGCAACATCCCCAGGCGCGCCTGGACCGACGTCGAGAAAGAGCTGCTGACGCGCCACTACGCCGACAGCCGCACCGAAGACTTGGCCAAGGTGCTGGGCCGCCCCGTGGAGCGCGTGTTGGCCAAGGCAAACACCATGGGCCTGAAGAAGAGTCGGGCCCTGATTGCCGAGATCGCGCGGGAGAAGATGGCCGACCCCCAGCACGGTGGCCGCGCCCACCAGTTTGCAAAGGGCATCGTGCCCGCCAACAAGGGCAAGAAGATGCCGCCCGGCTGGGCGCCCGGCCGCATGGCACAAACGCAGTTCACCAAGGGCAGTCGGCCGCACACCTGGGTGCCGGTGGGCAGCCACACCATCAACTCGGATGGTTACCTGGACCAGAAGGTCAACGATGACCCCGGCCCGCGCCATGTTCGTTGGAAGCCGGTGCATCGCCTGGTGTGGGAGGCGGCGCACGGCCCCGTTCCCAGCGGACACACCGTCGTCTTCAAACCCGGCCGGGCCACGGCCGTGCTCGAGCTGATCACGCTCGACGCGGTGGAGCTGCTTACCCGGGCCGAGCTGATGGCACGCAACACCATCCACCGTTACCCCGCCGAGCTGAAGCAGCTCATCAACCTGAAGGGCGCCGTGAAGGCGCAGATCACCCGCCGCCTGAAGAAGGACGCGACCACCGCCGGAGAAGCCCGATGACCGACCGCACCCAGAGCGAAAGCCACATCAGCACTGTGCGCAAGCACCTGCTCGACACCCTGGCCGACCTGCGCAACAAAGAGAACCCCATGGACATCGCCCGCGCGAAGACCGTGGCCGAGGTGGCCGGCGTGCTGATCGAGAGCGCCAAGGTGGAGGTGGACTACGTCCGCGCCACCAAGCAGGACCACGCGCCGTTCCTGGAGGCCCCGCCGGACACGAACGTGCCTCAGCTGCCGAACGGCAGCGGCCCGTTCCCGCCGGCTACGACGGTCGCCCCCGGTGATCGTCCGGGCATCGTCTCGGTGACGCGGCACCGTCTGCAGGGGTGATCCGATGAAAGACCAGCGCATCGCCCGCAGCGGGCTGCAGGACCTGCCCACCATCACCACGAGGACCCGCCCATGACTACCACCGCCACCGCCACGCCCGCCGCCTCGCCCACGGAAGAGAAGGTCGTCGAGCTGCCGCTCGACCAGCTCCACGAGAGCCCGTTCAACCCGCGCCGCACCTTCGGCGAGCAAGGCCTCGACGAGCTGGCCACGGACATCCGCGCGATCGGCCGGATCTTGCAGCCGCTGCTGGTGCGGCCGCGCGTGCCGGAGCTGTTCGCCGACCAGTTCGCCGCCGGCGACGAAAGCGTGATCACCGGGTGGGAGGTGGTCTTCGGCCACCGCCGCCGGCGCGCCGCAGTGATGGCCGAGCTGAAGACGGCACCCTGCATGGTGCGGGTGATGACCGACGAGGAGGTCAAGCGCGCCCAGATCAGCGAGAACCTGCAGCGCGAGGACGTGCACCCGATCGAGGAGGCCGAGGGCTTCCAGGCGCTGATCACCGACCACCACCTGACGGCCGACGACATCGCCGAGCAGACCGGCAAGAGCCGGAGCTACGTCTACGGGCGGCTGAAGCTGCTGCAGGCCTGCCCGAGGGTGCGCGACGCCTGCCTGGCCGGGAAGATCGGCAGCGAGGTGGCGCTGCTGGTGGCGCGACTGCGCACCGCCAAGCTGCAGGAGAAGGCGCTGGCGTTCATCGATCGAGAGTACGCGGCCAACCTCGAGGACGGTGGGGCGCGTAGCTTCCGGGCGATCCGCTCGCTGCTGAACGAGAAGTTCACCCTGGACCTGAAGAAGGATGCGATCTTCGACACCGAGGACGCCACCTTGTTGCCCGCGGCCGGCCGCTGCAGCAGTTGCCCGAAGCGCAGCGGCAACGCGCCGGAGTTCATCGACATCGCCGAGCCCGACGGATCGAAGAACCGCTACGGCTACAACCACCTAAGCCACGGCGGTCCAAACGTCTGCACTGACCCCGAGTGCTTCGACGCCAAGAAGACAGCGCACCTGAAGCGCGCCGCGGCAGCGCTGGCCAGTTCGAGCGTGGTGGTGGTGACCGGCAACGCGGCCAGGTCCGCGGTGAGCGCGCATGGCGAGGTGAAGGGCAACTACATCGCCGCCAGCAAGGTCAAGGGCGTGCCCAAGGCCGGCACAGGGAAGGCCGCGATCGAGAAGGCGAACGGCAAGGTGGTGCCGACGCTGGTGAAGATCCAGGACCCGCGCACCGGCAAGGTGTTCGAGGCCTACAAGGTGGCCGACTTGAAGGCCGCCGGCGTGAAGGTGGCCGAGGCGCCCACGAAGCGCACCAGCGGCTACGACCCGGGCCAGTGGGAGCGTGAGCGCAAGGAACGCGAGGCGAAGTGCAAGGTGATCACCGAGCAGCGCACCACCCGCTGGAAGGCCCTGCGGGCCGTCATGGCCGGCACCGAGCGCACCGCCGCCGACCTGACGCTGCTGCTCGACTACATGCTGATGGTGGCCGAGGACGAGTGCGCCCACCTGCTGACCGAGGCCTGGGGCTTCGAGCGCTGGGACGGCCTGGTGAACGCTGCGGCAGGCATGTCGCGCGACGACAAGGCGCGGATGATCATGGACGTGGTGACGTCGCTGAAGGTCGCGGTGCACGGATACGACCACGACGTGCCCGCCACCTACCTGGACCGGGCCTGCGAGGCCTACGGCGTGCGAGTCTCCGACGGCGCTTCTACCCCTTCGACCGCTGGCGCGGGCGCGAACGAAGCGGCGGCTGGCGCTGGCGCGGGCCAGGTGGCCACCGGCGACGATGCGGGCGACGTCGACGTCGACGAGCAAGACGACGACGAAGGCGGGGCCTCCGGCCCCCAATCGAGTCAGACAACGCCGGCTGCCGCCGGCGGTGGCCAGCGACCGCTCGAGCCCGCCGCGGCCTGGCCGTTCCCGAAGCAGGCCTACTGACATGCCCACCATCAAGATCGAGCGCAACGTGGGCGATGCCAACCAGGTCGGCAAGACTGTGGTGGTGGAGACGATCGAGCAGGTCATCCGCACGGCGGGCCCGCGCGCCGGCGTGGACTGCGCGGCAGGGGCGCTGGCGGCAGCCGTGGGCGCCATCGTGGTCGCGCTCGAGGAAGACGCTGCGCGCCGCGTGGTGACCAGCGCGGTCGACGCGGCCGTGCAGTACTTGGCCAACGAGACGCGGAAGGGGGCGCACTGATGGCCCACTTGTTCGGACCCACCCCCGCACGCCAGGCGCGCGGCCGCACCGACGTCGACCAGCTCGACGACGAGGTGACGGCCGCGCTGGCCATCCTGCGCGATCGCCTGCAGCCGCAGGACGACACGCCCGAGGACGCCGCCATGTGCACCGTCGAGAACTTCGTGGTGGTCGCCCTGGCGGTGTTCCGCAAGACCAACCCCAGCAAGATCCGCAGCGAGGCGCGCACGGCCGAGATCGGTGCGCGGCTGGCGGGGAAGCCGGAGTGCCATGGCACGGTCGTTCCTACCTCCAAGAGGACAAATTCATGACGCAAAGCATCATCGTCATCGGCCCACAGGGCTGCGGCAAGACACTCAACGCCCCGGCGCTGGCCAGGGCATACGGCCTTAATCGATGGGTGGATGCTGATGTGGTGCGCCACTTGCCGCGCGAGGACTGCCTGATCCTCGCGCACGAAACGCCGGCAGGTGCCCGCGGCATTCCGATCGTGCCGTTCGCCGAGGCGATCAAGCGCGTGGCGAAACCGCACCCCGCTACGCCAGGGTTGGTCAGGGTATCCGACGCCCAACGGACGGCAGACGCAATTAGATTTCTCGAATCGCGCGGCTTCCAAGTCGAGGCACAACAACCCGCTCTGTTGCCGGACCTTCTCACTCTCGAACAAGTCGAGCGGATGACGACTCTGAAGAAGAGTTCGATATACAAAATGCAAAAGGCTGGGCAGTTTCCAGCCAGCAAAAAGGTGGGCCCGCGGCGCGTTGTTTGGAAGCGAGCTGAAGTGCAAGCTTGGCTCGAACGCGTGACAACCTAAGAGGGCGAACTTTGTCCGCCGCCGAAACCTACGGGACCGACCGACCCTACTTCACCGACGCCGAGGTCGACGAGATGTGCGACGGCCTGGTTCAGGACGCGGCCAAGATCCGCCACCTGCGCCGGCTCGGGCTGCGCGTCGATCGCAAGCCGAACGGCAAGCCGCTGGCCTGGCGGCCGGCAGTGCAGACGCCTGCGGCGCAGAATGAGCCCCCCCAGGGCATGAACGTGGTCGGCCTCGAGGCGTGGGCCGCCGGCCGTAAGGAGCGCAGCAGTGGGAAGAGCACGCAAGGACGGCGACCCGATGGGCCTGGCAGGCACACGCCTGGTCTTCCGCCGCGGTAAGTTCAGCTACATCCATCGCCAGAGCAATCGCTGGGAGGACGTCGGCACCGACCTGGCCGAGGCCAAGCGCATCGCCGCCAGGTACAACAACCCCGGCGACGGCTTCGGCACCATGGCCTACTGGTTCGGGCTGTTCCTGTCGGATTGCAAGGCACGCGTGACCGCCGGCACGCTCAGCCAGCGCACCCTCGACGACTACACCGGCTACGCGGCCGACGACGGGCCCCTGGTGGCCGCATTCGGCCGCCACTTCCCCGAGCACATCACGCCGCAGATGGTGCAGGCCTACCTGGCCTACAACGCCAAGCTGAAGCCGCCGCGGCCGGTGCCGGCGAACCGGGAGCGCGCCTTCCTGTCGAGCTGCCTGTCGTGGATGATCCGCGAGGGCAAGGTGGCCGGCCTGGCCGTCAACCCGTGCATGCGAGCCAGCGGCGTGCGGCGCAACCCCGAGAGCAAGCGGGAGCGCTACGTCACCGACGAGGAGTACCGCGCCACCTACGCCGCCGGCGGCCGCGCCGTGCGCCTGGCCATGGAGCTGGTCTACCGCAGCCTGCAGCGGCCCGAGGTCGACGTGCTGGCCTGGACGCCGGCGAACGTGCGCACGAAGGACGGCGGCCGCGTGCTGCACTTCCGGCAGTCCAAAACCGGCCGGCTGATCGACATCGCGCTGGTGGGCGAACTGGGCGCCCTGGTGCGCGAGGCGATCGGCGAGGTGCCCCAGCTCCACCAGCCGATACTGCACCGCCTGGACGGCCACGCCTACACCTACGACGGCCTCAGCAGCATGCTGAGGCGCGCGCAGGACGCCGTGCGCGCTGACCACAAGGCCAAGGGCGGCCCGCTGGCCGACATGCCTTCCTTCGGCCTGCGCGACCTGAAGGGCAAGGGCGCCACCGACATGTGGCGCGCCGGCGTGCCGATCGAGGAGATCCAGCAGCTCTGTGGCCACGCCGACAAGGCCACCACCGAGCGCTATATCAAGGCCCGCTGGAACGTCACGGCCCAGCCGAACCAGGTGCTGATGCGTGGCTAATATCCAGTGGTTCTCAGGTGGTAGACCGGGGGAGAAACCCCCAGTTCGGTCCCCGAAGATATTAGCCGGGCCGGGGCAGGAATCGAGGATTCACGCGGCCTGCAGCCCGATTCAGAGGCCCGCCTGTTAATCCGTAGGTCCCTGGTTCGAGCCCAGGTCGGGGAGCCATCAAAAAGCTAGAAGAATCAAGCACTTAGGCCGCAAGCCTAGGTGCTTTTTTCTTGACCTCCCCGCATTCGGTTGCCCTGCGGTGCGCACGGTCGCAGCCGGGACGGAACCAGGCCATCCGTCGACGGCAACGTGTGATGGCCAGGTCCGGCCGCCCTCGTGGCGGGCGTTCTTGCACCTGGCACCGATGTCGCTGATCACATGCCACCACGGGGCCTGTCTTGCGGATCTCCTCACAGTTCCGCAAGATCGCGTGCCTAGCGCGTCCCACCGCCGCGCCGCCGATGATCTGCGACGATCAGGGCTCACGGCCACCGGAGCTCCGACGCACCATGGCACCCGGAGACTCACACTGACGATAGCGCGAGGAGATCGAAGATGGAGTCGACAGAGCCAACTACTCCACCACACCATGTGGCGAGTGAGTCCCTCAGCGCGTTCGTGGTGGGTCTCATGTACTTCATCGTCCAATGGATCTGGCAAATGGAGAACATCAAGAGATCGGGAGGGGTGCCTTTCGCCTTTGCGCTTCTGATTGGTCTCGCAATCACCGGCGCCCTCAGTTTCCACAGCGTCATGGTCTTCAACCACTATCCGCCGATTCGCCAGCGCGTGTTCAACGTGCTGCTCTTCACGCCCTTTGCTCTCTCTGCAACCTTTTCGTACGAGGGTGCGCTCGTTACTGCACGCGGCGCTGCCGCTACCCCGAGCGCGATGGGGTGGCATTCCAACACCGCCGTCGTGATCATTGCCGGCGTCGCGATCGGTTTTCTTCCGCTGATTGCCGCAAAAGGCATACGGCATATTGAGCGGCAGCAGGCCATGAGGCAAGTCACGCAGCTACCGCCTGCACCTTGAACACCAGTTCGAGGATCTCGACCCGCTCCGCAGTGGCAGGTCGTGGCGTACGCGGCCGTCCTCGCTGAGCACATTCGGGGAACCGGCTGCGGCCCGGGGGGACAAGGATCACGGTCATCAGGAGCGGATCCGGGCTCCCGCACAGGCTCCCACCTCCGTGGCGCCATAAGCCGATTTCGTATGGTGCCGACCCACCCTCCCCGGCCAAAATCCGATGCAGCGTGGCCGCGTGGCCAGGTCGGGTGCTGGAGAACCGCTTGCAGATCGAACACAGCCACCGGCGCATCCTCGTCGCGGAGGACAACCCCGTGAACCAGGAGGTGGTGCAGGAACTGCTCCGCCTCATCGGCCTGGAGGTCGACCTGGTGTCCGACGGGGCCCAGGCCGTCGCGCAGGTGGGCGAAGTCGCCTACGACCTGGTGCTGATGGACATGAAGATGCCCGTGATGGACGGCCTCGACGCCTCGCGCGCGATCCGCGAGCTCGGCCACCGGATGCCGATCGTCGCCTTCACCGCCAACGCCTTCGAGGAAGACCGCCTCGCCTGCTTCTCGGTCGGCATGAACGACGTGCTCTCCAAGCCGGTGGACCCCTCCCTGCTGCACGCCACGATCATCCACTGGTTGCCGCACGACGCGGCACCTTGAGGCTGCGGGCGCCTGGCGGGCGTCCGCCGAGCGAGGCTTGCCAGGGGGGGACAGAGTCCTCGGCTGCCCGGCAGCCCGTGGCGGCCTAGCCGTTCCAGGCGCCGATCAGTTCGAGCAGCAGGTCCGCATCCACGGGTTTGCTCAGGTGATGGTCGAAGCCCGCCTCCGAGGAGCGGCGGCGGTCCTGCTCCTGCCCCCAGCCGGTCAGGGCGATCAGGTGCATGGCGCCGCCCCACGGCGCCTGGCGAAGCTGGCGGGCCACCTCGTGCCCGTTCACGTCCGGCATGCCGATGTCGACCACGGCCGTGTCGGGCCGGAATGCCTGTGCGAGCGACAGGGCCGCGCGGCCGGAGTGGGCCACCCTCACCTCGTGGCCTGCCATCTCGAACAGCATCGACAGGCTGTCCGCGGCGTCGTGGTTGTCGTCGGCGATGAGCACCTTCCGTCGCGCCGCGCCAGCGGGATCGGCACCGGGCGGCGCGGCAGGCACCGGGGCCTGGGGCGGCAGCGGCAGGCGAACGATGAAGGCGCTGCCCTGGCCCAGCCCACGGCTGCGCGCCTCGACCTGGCCGCCATGCAGTTCGGTCAGGCCCTTCACGAGAGCGAGACCGATGCCCAGGCCGCCATCGGACATGCCCACGCCACCCTCGATCTGCGAGAACATCTCGAACACATGCGAGAGCGACTCGGGCGCCAGCCCCACGCCCTCGTCCTCGACGCACAGCACCAGTCGGTCGCCGTCGACGCGGGCCGCCAGCTCGATCCGGCTGCCGGGATGGCTGTAGCGGCCGGCATTCGTCAACAGGTTCGACAACACCTGGGCCAGCCTCAGCGGATCGGCATCCAGCACCACGGCCTCGTCCGGCAGCGCCAGGCACAGGCGGTGGTTCTTCGCGTCCAGGGTCGGGCGCACCGCCTCGATGGCCGCGTCCACCACGTCGGCCAGCGGCACCGGCTGCCGGCGCAGCTCGAGCTTGCCCCGGGTGATGCGGGCGATGTCGAGCAGGTCGTCGAGCAGCAGGGCCATGTGGGTGACCTGGCGGTCGATGATGCGCTGGGCCCGCTGGAGCTGCTCCGAGGTCACCTGGGGCGAGGCGATCACCTTCGCCGCGGCGCGGATCGGCGCGAGCGGGTTGCGCAGCTCGTGCGACAGGGTCGCGATGAACTCGTCCTTGCGCCGGTCCTGCTCGCGCAGCTGCTCGTTGAGCATCGAGACCCGCAGCTGGTCGAGCTTCTGGGCCGAGACGTCGACGGTGACGCCGTCGAAGTAGGTGGGTGTGCCGTCGCTGGCGTAGTCGGTGCCGCCGAGCGCGCGGATCCACTTGATGGCGCCGGTGTCGGGGTGCACTGTGCGGTAGACGATGTCGTAGGGCGTGCGGCTGGCGATCGACGCGTCGATCGCCTGCCGCGTGGGGGCGCGGTCCTCCGGATGGATGCGCGCATAGAAGTCGTCGATGGTGATGCGCACCGCCGGCGGAAAGAAGAAGTGCTCGCGCACCCGGTCGTCCCACACGAGCACGTCGAAAGGCAGGTCGCAGTACCAGAAGCCCACGCCGGACAGCCGCGTGGCGTAGTCCAGGCGCGAGCGGTCCAGCGCGAGGGCTCGTTCGGACAATGCCCGCGCGGTGACGTCCACGCCCTGCACGAGGATGCCGGTGACGGCACCCTGGTCGTCGGTCATCGGCTGGTAGACGAAGTCGAGGTAGCGCTCGTCCACCGGCCCGCCTGGTTCTGCCTGCGACGCATACCTGGCGCCGAGCGCCGAGTAGGAACGGCCGGTCCGGTACACCTCGTCCAGGCGCTCGACATACCCCTGCGCCGCCACCTCGGGCAGCGCGTCGACCACCCTCCGCCCCACCACCTGTCGGTGGCCCACGAGCTTCAGGTAGCCCGGGTTGGCGAGCTTGATCACGTGCTCCGGCCCTTCGAGCACCGCAAGGAAGGTCGGTGCCTGGTCGAACAGGCGCACGAAACGCTCGCGCTCTTCGGACAGCCTCAGCTCCGACAGCACGTAGCCCGTCGTCTCGGTGCAGATGACGAGCACGCCTCCCACCCCCTGCGGCGAGCCCGGCTCGTCGATCGGGCTGTAGCTGTAGGTCCAGTACACCTCCTCGAGGCGGCCGTGGCGCAGGATGGGCAGCAGCTGGTCCTTGTGCCAGGTGGCGCCCTTGCCACTGAGCACGTGATCGAGCTGCGGGCTGATCGAAGGCCAGATCTCGTCCCAGGCCTCGCGCCCGCGGGCACCCAGGATGGCCGGGTGCTTCTCCGGGCCGAGCGAACCCGAGTAGGCATCGTTGTACAGACAGATGTGCTCGCTGCCCCAGAAGATGAACATCGGGTGCTGCGTGGTCAGCAGGATGCGCACCGTCGTGCGCAGGCTCTGCGGCCAGGTGGTCGGCCTGCCGAGCGCGGTGGCTTCCCATCGATGGGCGCGGATGCGTTCGCCCATGGCGCCGCCTCCCGCGAGGAAGCTCAGATCCAGGTCAGCCGAGGCCATTTGCCAGCTCTTTCCGGACACATCCGTGCACGAGGCGCATGCGCCAGGCTCCCTCCTTCACTCAGCACCTCCCGAGCGGACGCCGCCCAGGCCTGCCGTTCCCGGGGACCGCCGCCACCCGTACCCCGATCCACCCGCGGTGTGGCGTTCCCACTGCGCCCGCAATGTAGCAAAGCGCCCTGCCTCATGGGCGGGCCGCCCGCGCCCGGGCGAGGTTTCGAGCCGGCGGGCCGACAACCGCCCAGACAGCCGGGGCACGACCCGGCGCCACGCC
>JAANSK020274981.1:0-11371 GCA_011763485.2 Isoetes engelmannii
GGAACACAAAGAGCAAAATGGAGAGTATATTGAGTACCTTCATACTCAAATGATGGCAGAAGGGGGAGGAGAAGAAGCAGTGTGGCTGCAGCATGCAAGTCATGCTCTTTGTAGTATTGTGTAGTGTAACGCTAACCTAGCGTTAGAGAGGAAACATGGCCCAAGCCTATGGCATGGTTTTAGGAATATGAAGAAGCTATTTTTAGACCCATGAAACAAAACAAAATATTTAAATATTAGGGCATGGTTTTAGGAATACGAAGAAGCTATTTTTAGACCCATGAAACAAACAAAGCATTTAAATATTAGGGCACTTTCGGAGGTTCAAGTTTTTGGCGCTGGAGATGGAGCAGGCTTTTCCGTCGGACTCTGTTGGAGAGGTACGTATAAGTTCTAACTCCGGCTGCAGTCCTACCATGCACCTCTTGCCTTGCTGCATCACACACAACGGACCAGCTCCTATCTCTTCATTTTTTCAACCTAGAAACACAGGTATCTGCTTCTCTTTGCTGCCCTTTTTTCGGCAGCCATTTTGACCATTTCTACATCAGATCTTGATGCGGATGGGGTTATGGTAAAAACGGCTGCTTTTAGAGGAAGAAAGCTCTTGGGTTGTACTTCCGAGTTTCCACAACACTTTACTGGTATTTGGGAACTTTCCATTATATTGACATTTCATTCAGATCCGATCCTAGTCGATAATATAATTTTCTAGTTGTTTTGTTCTTCATATAGGATTTGTCCTCGAGAAGGACATGAAACGAAACTCAGATTGCAAAGATGAGCAATATGATGTATGGAATACGCATGGGATATTCAAGGATATAACATATTGGAACCATGATACTGCCCCATCTTCAGCAGATTCTGTTCGGCGTTGCCTTGAGTGGCTCTCTATTTCTTCTGCAGTAAGTGTATTTTGGTTTTATACATGGTCCTTTGCAACATCTTTCTTATCATAAGGATCATGTTTATAAATATATAGATTCATGGCTTGGTATCTGTAAACGAAGTTGATGCGATGCTGCAAGAACAAGTGATAACAGCCGGTAAATTCGTTTCTGTATTAACTCCTGATTTTATATTTGTGTATAAATAGGGTTAGATCATACGGTTTGTGGAATATTTTGCTTTTCTAGCCATCTTAAAACTGCATCACCAAAATGTCATTTTCTTTTATTCTTCTCTGTATGACGCCTTTTGATTTATGATACAGAAAAGAGCAAGAAGCGGAAAGACAATTGAGAGTAAGAACTAAGGCAGTTGAACCTTAAAGGGAATAAGTTATTTTATTTTGGATGAGGCAAATTTAAGCTATCAATATCAATCAACTGGCTCTTCAAGTACCTGAAGCTTTTTATGAGGACTATGCCCATTAATTATGGTTTTTGAATGAGCTGGAAATGTCCGAGCTTACATGCTGGCTGTTGCATATTGACTCACCAAAAATCAAACTATGACAGGAGGGAGATGCTGTTAGATAGAAGCTCTAAAGAGAAAGAAAAGCGTGATTTAGAAGTGCCAGCTTATCAATTTGGGGCCATTCTTTCATCATGCGCAATGTGATCTCGTTTCAAAACATGAATCATTGCCAAAAAAAACACTAGTTTGCTTATCATTTCTATTAAGATTCTTACATGATGCTTTTGTGATCAAGCATATGAAAATGTTTTAGGTCAGGATGAATCGTGACCGAAAGACTGAAAGCTGGGTAGGCAAAATATGAATGTAACAGGCCATGAGTTCCTTCTTGTTTGGATAATCATGTTTTCCTGCTTATTAGTAGGGATGTGTTGCTGATGTGACCGATTGTTTGAAGACAAACATGACGGTTAGGCAATTATTCTATCTTTAATCTGTTTTAGCAATTAAAACCAAAATCGAGGATTTTGCTTAAATTGGGGCATGGATATGGACGACGCAAGAGTACTTCACATCACCCATGAACAATGTTGTTCAGATGCTTCTATTTGCACACCGTGTTGAATTGTATTTTGTTTTACTGTCAGGCATTAAAGCATAACTCCATTTTTAAGAATGTGGGTTACAACATTTCTGCCATAACAAAGAAACCCTAGTACTTGTTTGTAAACTCGTCTTCGAAAGGCTAATGTACAAAGACATCGATATCTTCCATATGAGTTTGCATATATTTAAGAAGATTAAATTGACTCTTGGACTGTTTGACTGTTAAATTGATGCGAAGATTGGCTTTCCTATTTTTTTTTTAACCAGTTCTTGGAGTGATTTTGAGGTTTTTAACTTGGTTTTGGCGATTTGTGTATGTTTTAGCTCTGTTTTCACAATCTTTAGCACATTTTCGTGATTTTCTGAGTGCTTTACACAGGTTTGCTATGAATGTTCTATCATTTTCCATTGGCAGACTCTGGTCATTTCTCAAAACTTGAGCATTGACCTGTTTTCCTTCTGGTCATTTCTCAAAACTTGAGCATGGACCTGTTTCCCTTCATATAAGACCATAGTTTTGTCACAATTACGCTTAAGTTCTGCATTGCTTGCTCAAGGAATCTTGACAAGACTGTAGAGATATTCATCCTAAAATATGCAGCCTGTACACAACCTGTACACAGAATTGAAACGTCAAAGGTTATGACGTGGCTGTGATCCGCGACTCAGGAGGGATTGAAAAAGGAACGGATCTGGAACAGAAAAAGAAGGAGAAAGAATCGGATTTGAGAGAAGAGTTGGGTGGACTGGAAGCAAGAGAATTGGAAGCAGAATAATATCTGCAGGGGAAGAATCAGGAGCCGGGGAAGGATCTGAACAGGGCCGATTGACAGAAGGGATAAACCAGGTTAATGGTGGAAACTGGATTGGAATCACAGACGAGGAAAGGGATAATTTGGTGGAAGGCGGAAGCCAGGGAAATAGCACATTTGCAAGTGGCGAAATCAGAAGCTGGGCAGGAGGCGGACCTGCAGGATCTATTTCAACGGACCTGCAGTATTCTTGAAGCGTGAATCAGCCAGGGAGCTGGTCGGAACTGACAGGTGACTGTGGGATCAATTGTAACAGCAGATTTGGTTTAATACAGATATGGAAATTCTCACAGGTATGGCTTTGGTTTTATTGGTTGTGTTAATTCTGAAAACTTACAAAGACTGCCTTTGTTTCTCGTGCATGTCCAAGAGATTTACTCCGGCGATTCATAGTAAAAACAGAGCATGTTCGATGTATTATTCGCAGCAAAAATATGGGGCTTCTGTACTGTGGAAACATGGGATTTTTCCGCTCAAAAACATGGGGCTTCTGTATTGCCAAAACGGGGTATTTTCCAGCTTCTGTACTGTCGCATGGCTTTTTTTGAGGTGGATTGAATTTTTCCCTAAAAGGCAGCAAATACAACCTATTATGAAATGTTGATATGGAAAATTTGAATTATAGATATTGATTTATAGTCTTGCATCTCAATGCATAACGGGGGAGGGTTATTAATAGTGTGGATAGTGTGTCATGGTAAAATGGATTAATTTTGCCAATAGTGGCTCAAAGATAGATTTTTCATCTCACCCAATGGATAAAAAAATGGGTTGAATCTTAATCATCCCATCTTTCCACATTAGGGTATTTGAATGATCCATGCTATATTAAGATAGACCCATTTCATGTGGCTTGTGGTCTCTATGTACCCAATTTTTTTTTTTTTTTAAGTTTCTGGAATACCTCATACCAAGAGCTTGCCATGAATTTTAATTGAAAAAAATATTTTTCAATGTTTCTTTTCCACTATTTTTAGGTGGCCTATTGCCCCCCCTCCCCACAAGTTTGTAATGTATCTAAATGCATAACATCCTAGTTTGTTTTCAATTTCTATTCTTAATGTTTATTTTTGTACCAGAAAAATTTGGGCCACAGCAGGTAACACAACTTGATCCAACGGTTGAGATCTAATCTCAGCCTATAAACGAGAGGATCACTTTGTTAAGGAGACATTATGTAATATAGCTAAATATTTCAAAGAAATGGAGAAAAGGGAAGATCCCTTTAACATCTCTACGAGATTGCTTGGGTGTATTAAGAGGATAAAATAGAAATGTAAAGTCCGTTCTCTACATTAGAAATTTGCAATTACATATGGTCGAGTGAAAGAAGTTTTATAAGCTAGGAAGGATAAATTTCATCAGTTCGAGGTCTCAATAAGAAACCTTGAATCACCTTATTCAAAATTTTGCATCCTCGGACAAGGAATTTGCGTGCATTTGTTCGTGGTGGAACTCATTACCTAAGACGGTTAAATTGTTTGTCATATGAATAACAAAGAAATTTCTTCAATTAGGCGGAAGTGATACGTACGGACTTGACCAAGATCGTTCCTTGGACGTTAAAATTGTTAGTTTATCTTATCTTATACTCTTACTTCTACCATTTTTTCTGTCTCAGTTCTAATTGACATGGTGTCAGATCATTATTCCACTGAGATGGAGGCGGTAAGAAAGAACTCATTGTTTGACTGCTATATTTTCATTGATTACTTCCTTGCTTGCCTACTTTGATAGCTTTGGGCATTTTTGTTCATGTAAAAACATTTTTGATTGAAACAAATAAACTGTTACCTCTTGCACTCTTTTGTCTTTGGTAGGCCAGAAGAGGAAAAATGCCCTTCGGTTGGCGAAATAGGAAATTTCAACAAAAAAGTAGGGACATATTTTCCAAAATGCTCTTCGCTTGGAGAAATTTTAGCAAAAAAGTAGGTGCATTCTGGTAATTAATCACTGTTGTTTTACTAAACAAGATTTACCTCTTAAACTAGTCTCAAAAGCACAACTTCTATCTTAAGCACCTAATTTGATTTTTTTTGTTTTATATTTTTTTTTTCACCAAAATATAGTTTGTTTCACATTTTCATGGAAGCACGGATTTTGCTGAAAGCCTTGCAACAATTCACTGAATATGTTTGGAAGAAATAAAAATCGTTCCTCAAAATAATTATCTTGGAAGCAATTAGGGCAGGCTCGAGTCTTCTAAGGTTTTAGGTGGTACTTTTATAAAACTTTCTTATTTTGGGTTTTTAGGGTAAGGATGCTTGGCTACGATAGATATTCCGCTTTTAGGGCAATGCTTGAAATGTTTCCACACGATTGTTGGATTATAGAAGCGTGGTAGCAGATGAATTCCTTCTAAATATGTATGATCTTATCTATATGTAAGTGGACTTGTGTTTATGTATATTACTTGTGCTCTATGCTTCAAGATCTCTTGCTTATCTGCAAGATGCCTGCTCCTCTTCCTGGAAAGCCATGTCCTCAGTTCATGGGACTGCAAGCGTGTTAGAAGACAATTTTGCTGGGGCTCTTATAGCCAAGTTTTGGCACATGGAATTTTTTTAAGAAGTTCAGATAGTGGAGATACAAGTCTAAAGAACCCCATCGGAGCTGGGATGATTTTGGTTATGTTATACCTAGTGCTTATGTTGATAATGCAACTAATAATTTGAATCAAAATGCTAATTTCTCTGCCCATGTAACTCCCGACCCTGATGTAAGAATCTTGGAAATCAATGAGCTGCTCAACATTGAAGGTTTATGTGGCAGGTTCTCAGCATTCTTGGGCTAGCTTTTAAATACAATGAGTAACATCAGCTGCTGCACGAACTTGTGGCTAACACGTATGGATGTTTTAGGGGGGGGGGGGGGATCATAACTAGATCTACCCTTAGTCGGGCAATAGCTCTGATACAAATAAATATGTGCAGATATGTTCTGGTGTTCTAGGATGCAGGAGCATCTTAATCACTGATTGTGAAGATAAAAACTCTTATATATTTTAGTGTTTATTTTCTATATTGTACTGTGCTTCAAGCTTGTGATGGAGAGGTGACGACGCCATTACAATTGTTTTTTGTGTTGTAATTTGCGTTCAATCTATAATGGCGAGGCGATGATACCATCATCACAATTGTTTGTGTTTGATGATGAGCTGGTGGGATTGTGTTGCTTTAAGACATGGCATATTCAATGTTGTTGAACTTGAAACATTAGGCTTATGTGACAGATCAACAAATCACATGGTATTCTAAGAGCTAGAACGAGTGGGATGCAATGCTTGTCACCAACCACCTCCTTAGGTACGCCTTCAATTTTCCAGCTCATTGGACGTACCTGGATTTGATTCTTAAGGAGTAAAGGTTATCTATTTGTTTATATTCATTTCCGCTTGTATATCGGTGTGGAAATGTAGAAGTTCAAATCCTCCTGGTTTATGTAACTATTGTGTATTCTAGGACTAAATTCTTGGTTTTTCGATGTACTTTATACAAATTGTATTTCATATTTAGAGCTCTCATCTCAAGGAGTCATATTGATCCCATCTGGCATATTCCCAGGTGGTCATGGCCCAAAGGAGGCTATGACATAGGCATAAAGCATGATTTATAGATTTGAAGCAAGATTTATGGACAATGCACTCTCTATATGGTACCCATTGACATGGAACTAGGATGGAATACAACTAATTGGTGGAACTGAGATTTAGGCTTTAGTACATTGCCTATCATATTTCCAAGTCTTTAGCTTAGCTTCTTATGTTTACCATGCCCGATGTTGTTCAGATGCTTCTATTTGACCATACTGAATTGTATGTGAGTGAAAGCATGCTATGGTGTACCACGTATGGAACCCCCAAAAACACCTACACTAGGTAAGTTTAAAACTGGTACTTTTTGTTTTTTCATTCCATCAAAATCAATAATTTTTTTCCAAATAGAAATTAATAACATGTCAATCCGTAGAAGTAAGAGGATAACAACATTATTAGAGAGTAAAATCAATAAATTAATTCTTAAACTTATTGTTTATTGAGACATTTATGCAAGTTCCTAGAGCCCAATGCTGGGTACTTTTCTGGGTAGTTTTGCACTACCTAAAAAGTAATTTAGATGGTACACCCTAGCATGCTTTCACCCACATGTTTTATTGTCCGACATTGATTGTCTACCAAGTTTTTTAAGCTGGAAGGGAGATCCATATTTTAAAACGCAACTCCATGTTTGAGAATTTAGGTTACAACATCTCTGCCATGCCAAAGATATTTTTGTTAAACTTCCATATCTTCCATCTCCCCAGGAGTTCCTATATATTTAAGAATAATGAATTTGTGATGCCCTCCTGCTCATATACGTTATCCTGATCGAGTAAGATGGGAGATCCTCTCATGTTAGCAACGGGTGCATCAACATGAGGCCATCTATTAGATATCTCATGTGGGAGGTATAAATGTGTCATTATCTTGTCTCCCTCATAATCACTCTAGTTGCAAAAGTGCATAACAACATAAGCACATGATGAACATATACAATATGTAGCAAAACAACAGGGGGTTCCAGGGGGATTTAATATCGATGTATAAATGACCTTGGTTGAAACCATAGACCATATTCCTAAAACAATTACGTGGGTTGTCATAAAAAAAAAAACATAGATTTAATAGAAAACATAATCACATTAGCTCGTTACTTGTCTTGGTCAACGCATTCTTATTAGGACATTAAATTATTTTGGTAGAGGTTCGAGTCCTCGTATTTCAGATTTCAAAACCTTAGGCAAACCCGTATTTCATATTTCAAAATCATAGGCGCCCCCAATCATAATTCACTATAATCGAACGAGAGGCATCCAGAGGCCCCATCATAAGATCTAGGCCATAGGATCGATGGATCTGACGACCGAGATAGTCCAGGGTGCACCTCGTTTAGAATATATAGCATCATCGTAATTCAGAAAATTATAGAACCAGATCCAACGTACACCAGCACATGGATATTCTATGCTGACTCAGACTCATGGGAATCGACTGATAGCTAGGTCCTCTAGAGATCAATCAGATGGAGTTCATAATACTGGATTGGGCTGGCAAAGAAACAATGGCTGTTGGTAGTCCACTCCATCCGCCCCTCCTATCCACACTTTGCAGATAGGCTAAAAAGTATTAGGACTTGACTGCGGATATAATCGAGAGGACTGCGGTTAGGCGAAAAGTATTGGGACTTGACTCCAGGGTTGTATCTCTCCTAGTCCGATGAGGCAGGAAGCGACTACTCTCTTCCAGAAGTACATACCAACTGCAAGTGGTTGGAGAACATGATGTCCCATACTCGTACACAACGTAAGCTTCTTAGAATTGAAGAGCTCGAAGGTGTGTTGTTTGACTCTTGTTATTTGTAAATAGTTCATGTCCAGGCGAAATGGAAATACTAGGGTTCAAATCCCTTGGCTTTTGGAGTTGAGCATGGTCCGCCCCAAATCCCCACATGTTCCAACCTAGGCCGGAGTCGTCCAAATCCAATTCAAAGTCAGTTGAGTAAAAAACAACCTAAGAAAAAAGAATCCATATCTGGTTTAGGGCGTAGGAGATGAAAAGAAAAAAAAAGTATTTTTGGATTAGTATAAGCCTGTAAATCCAATCCGAGTTCTGAAACTCTCTGTTTTGACCAATAGCGTGTGGCAGCAAAGTTGGATTGTGCTTCAGACGGATGATCCCTTCAATTGCAAAATGGTTGCTGCATTGACAAGAAGTAAGGGTTCTCTCTCTGCCTTGTCCTTCAGAAGTTTTGCCACAAACTCCCTTGAGTAAGTGGAAAACTTACTGTTAGTTGGAAACATAACCCTGCTCCTGATGATAACTTAAAGCTATAGCTTTTGTATGTAGCCACTGGATTTATTGAGTTGCATGTAGCAACATATGGTTCCCTAAACTAAGGCTGGGTGTTATTAGAAGAAAGCTAGAAACCAAACTTGCTCTCTTCTTCAATCACCGCAATAAAGGGCCCTGCAGCTAATCAACTTCAAAGAGCTTGTGAGTGCTTGTGGGTTCATCAAAACCCTGCTAAGCTCTCTCCAGAGCCTATCTCTGCCATCTAAATTGGGCTATAGCCCAATTTAAGAGTTTCAAAACTCAGAAACTCAACCAAACTTTGCTCTCTTGTCCCCCTACTCAGCCCTCTTTGCTGCACCCCCTCCTCCTAGATCCATGTCCCTTACCAACTAAATTGGGCTATAGCCGAATTTGAGGCTTCCAAAACTCATACACTCAACCAAACGTTGCCTCCTTTCTACTCAGCCCCCTTTGCTCCCATCTCCTTCTAAACCCCTACTATAGTCATGATGACTCCAGTGGCCTCCTTCCAAGGCCCAAAGGAGAGGCATGTTGATGGTGATATTTATCACACATCGCAATATCAGACACAGTCACAATCACAGCCAACAAGCTTAGCTCGACACATTGATGGATGCTCCTCAAAAATGGCATACTTAGTATGTACAAAGAATTGGAAGAAGAGTCAAGCGATGGCAGAGAGCCATACCGCTAGGATTGCCAGCCCAGCGGACCAGATACACTCCTTGGTGCCCCAGCTGCTTTAAATTCAACTGGCTACAGAGAAACAACACGTCACAGGCATGGAGGCTCACATGCAACAGCTTGAGGATAGTCTCTACTTAGTCTGCTTTGAAAGAAAGCAGAATAAACTAGGTCTTGCTGACCTGCAAGCCCGCCTGAACACCCTGTCCACCAGAATTGATGCCATGGCACGAGGCATCGAATGTTTTGAACAAGAGATGAATGCAGCTATCGCCCGGCTATGCTCAGAAGCCGATGAGACCGCCACCATTCCAAGGACTGTACCACGCAACCATAGGTGAAAGATAGGCACAACTCCAGACTCTTAAGAATAGGGTCACCCTACTAAAGACAACCTCATTAATGGTGGACACTAAAGTTACTTCCCAGATCCAGAGGTTGACTCGGGAACTAGATGTGCAAGAGCTGTTGGCAGCCATTGCTCAACAGGATAAAGGCCTCCATTTTGATGCTCATGCGCAACTGCACAGTGATAGGTTCCGTACGTATAAATGCTAAATTTCAGACGTATAAAGTCCAAGAATATGTATTTTACAGTAAGATACGTATATAAAGTACTTTATGGTCGCCGGTGGGGAACAAAAATTCGCGTAAACGCAATCTCAGTTTCGCTTACGCGAAATTTGGTACGCGTACGCGAAGTATACAAAACATGCAGGAAAAATTTTTGCGCAAGCGAAATTTAGGTTTCCCTTGCGCGAAAATTGCTACGCGTAAGCGCAACCCTAATTTCGTTTAGGGTAATGTGGCGGAAGGGGCATCAAACCGGCGGGAAGGGCATATTTGTTTGCGGAAGCGAATTCAGCATTCTGCTTACGCGAAACTTTCTTCGCGTAAGCGAACCCGATCTTCGCGTAAGCGAAAGCATTTTTATATAATCGAGGGCGATTTTTTTTTTTCAGTTCGTGCTTTGAATCGTTGAGTTTTCAAGCGCCTTTCAGTCCTGTGCATTCTTTAAGCTTTTTCTTTCGGTAGTTTTCTTAGGGTTACTGCCTCCTAGCTGTTGTTTTTTGTTTCTTTTAGAGTCGCAGTCGAGTGCGTAGTCAGGCTCTTGGCCTGTCGCTCCCCTCCATCGAGGGGTGTGATGATGGCGAGCGAAGAAATACATTTTTGTGCTATTTTTTTAGAAAAAGAGAAGGTTAGCTGTTGTTTTTTGTTTCTTTTAGAGTCTTGGCCGAGTCCATAGTCAGGCTCTTAGCTTGTCGCCCCCCTCCATTGAGGGGTGTGACCATGGCGAGCGCCTTGGTCTATGGATGAAGCCAGACTATTTTTTTTAGATGAAACTGAAAGAAATGAAAGAAATTAATAATAAGACTTAAGGAAAAAAAAAAAAAAGAACTTTTGTTGCCTTTCTGTTTATGGACAACTTCGTATTGATAGAAAGTAGAACCAAGAGAGATTTAGTGTAAATAGTTGTTTCGGCGATTTCGAGGCAGACGACGGGGTGTGCCACGGTTTAAACGTGCCATATCGACGGTGGACGTCATTGCCAATGCCGAGGATAGCTAGAGTATGCCTTTCTTCGAGTTGTACGGATCTTGCCTTGCCAATGCTGCTGTTGGCTTCGGTCACGTGCTGTTGAAAGGTGGGTTAACGGGCCACATAAGTCTGTATGGACTAAATCTAATACACCTTCTGCTCTCTTGGACGTTTTTGGAAATGGTAGCCTATTGAGCTTTTCAAGCATGCAACCCTCACAAACATTCTTATTTTCTGTTATATCACATGTAATCAGACCTGTTTTAGCCATGAATTTCACATTGTTATAGTTGGTGTGAGCCAATCTGCCATGCCATAATTTTGTGCCATCTGATACAACAGTGTTAATCTCAGTCAATTTGGAAGTATTCATTTGGAAGAGATTCCCTACTCTGTTTGCTAAGAATTTCAGTTTCCCATTCATGAATATTTTGCAAAACCTTTTCTCAAACAAAATTTTATAACCGAGATCAACAAGTTGGCAAACAGAAATAAGATTTTTTATTAACCCTGGAAC
>JAANSK020274992.1:0-11371 GCA_011763485.2 Isoetes engelmannii
TCTAAATACTTCTAGTGAAGTCTCTGCTTTTCCTCGTCTGCTTTTGCTAGAATTTTATCTGCTTTTGCTAGAATTTTTACTTCTCAAATAGAAACCGTTCTAAATACTTCTAGTGAAGTCTCTGCTTTTCCTCGTCTGCTTTTGCTAGAATTTTATCTGCTTTTGCTAGAATTTTATCTGCTCCTTTTGTAAATACTTCTAATGTTGCCTCTGCTTCACCTTCATTAGTGATGATTTTAGTGGCATCCTATCAATAAATGACTATAACCTTTGTGGCGATAAAATTCAGCCACTTAAGGATTTTTATAGAAGACATGGCGATAAATTTTGTCCACCAAAACATTTGTGTAGTACTCATGGCGATGTTAACATCATTATTTAAGAGAGAAATGTGACCAATGCCAGTATAGTTTTTTATTGGTGTTGTATCCAAAAGTAATGGATGTATAGTAGGGCAAATTTTAAATTTATAAAAAGTAGCTTCATATATCAATTGAGCAGATCAACCTTTATTAACAGTACTTGAACAACAGTTGGGGGGATAACAAATAAAAAGTAGTTGCATCAATAAAAATATATAAACACATATGATGCTTCAACTGTCATAGCAGCGCACACAACACCACATTTTCTGCGGTACTTCTGCAAGCTTCCTACATCTCACAACTACTCTCTCTACAATAGCCTTATTTATAGAAATAGGTCCCTGCAAAACAAAAACAAATATGCTTGATAGACAATTTTGATATCTGCACAAGCTGAATTACCTTGCATTTAATTGTAAAACTGATTTCACTGTGAAGATAACAAGGAACAAAATGCAAACATCAACTAAAATTAAATTACTATTAAGTTTTTCTTAAACTGGAATCTCGAATAATGTAGATCCTGCCCTTTATACAGTCCTGCCCTTTACTAACTAGGAAAGAAACGCAAATAGCAAGTGAAGTTAAACTCCTATTAGTTTTCCTTAAACTAAATTCTCAACTAATGTATATCCTGCCATTTATGCAGTCCATAATTGTGGCCATTTGAGAATGCAGTTGCAGTAGGCATAAGACCTCTAATAATCAAATGCAAATGCAGAACAATCATTATATCTCAGGTTAATCTATCTCATGAACTAATGCTATGTAATCTGAGAATCGAAAGGCCATACTCGGTTATATTTGATTTACCTTACAGTAATAGTAGACGGGTCAAATAATCACTGCTCCAAGCATCTACTACAGAAGAAATTATGGTTGCTTGTTGATGGCTCATCATTTCAGGGCTTAAGGGCTGTTGTCTTCCTGAAGTAATGGCATTGCAAAGAATATAGAAGGTATCTTCTCACCTGCAAGACAAGGATCAGTTTCAAACATTTACAAGCAAACTTCTTACATGCTACCAGTATGAGCGACAAGAATATTATACGTTATCAGCATAGTTTTTTCCTTATGGGCAACAAGTGGCCAATGTTGTTGTATGTGGAAGCTTATATTCTTTTGGCAGGCCACTATTTCCTATCCTCACGCCATGTTTCAGTAAGGTGCTAGAAACTATTTACACCTCTGCTTCTTTCCTTGTCACTTCCTATTCAAAATAAATAGCATTCACCTAGAAAGTCCATACATTTTGTCCGATGGCAGTCTTCAGAGGAATATTCAACCCACAATCACTAGAAACAACTAGTTCAACTTTAGAAACAAGCAAGAAGGATACTTTCCTCTTAAGAATTTTGTAAAACGAGCATCTGGATGCTGCTTACCTTTGAACTATGCGTTTAAACAGCGTGAGACAAGGGTATTCTGGAGGATGCATCAAATATCTTTTCGTTGAATAAATGTATCAAATCCAACACCCATTGTTGCGCCTGCGGCCATGTACACAAATTTAGATAAATAAACTTCAAACGAGTGCAGAAAATAAATTTAACAATTCATACCGGATTCTCATCCCTATAAGGTGGTCTCATCAACACCGGAACTTCTTTTTCACCTACAAGATGCCAAAGATCGTTGTATGATAAGAAAATGTAATTATTGATGCATACTACAGATAACAAAAGGTTCAAAACCATGTTGAATCTTGTAAACACGGCCAGATTAGGTAACCTACACAGTAGTCTCATGCATGCATATCTATCAAGGCGAAATATGCAAACTCAGAATATAGATATCTGAGGTGGAGGCGACATATTCTTGATTCTGTAACGGGTGGAAAAAACTGAAGGTGATTAACTCCATAGAAAGGAGTTGGTAATGCGGCGATGGCAGTGGAAGCGGGAAAGATTCCCATAAATTTAGGGCGAGATTTTGATTTTCTTGGACTGTACAGAACCTACTTCGCCATCGTGGCAAAATTTTAGAAAATCCTAAAATTTCGCTATTTTGCGAAATTTCGCCCCTAAAATCAACATTGGAGATAACCAGTACCTATGGGATAAATATCTCGGGAAACAAGCTCCTCTACAACATACATCAGAGGAGTTAAACATGATCAAAAAGAAATTCTTACCTAGCTTCTTCAAAGACTCATAAGCAGGCAGGCCAATGCGTGAGGAGCTGAGGTAGCCAGCGGATTAGCCTCCTGAAGTCTAAAAAGCCACCGGTAATATACCCAATTACAGAGGAAGCTGCCAAATTCTCCTCGCATTTGGTATGAGCGTCATTATATATTTCCTCCAAAGGGAACCATGAGGTCTCAATCACAGAATCAATCAAGGCATCAGATGGGATCGCTGATCCACTCTGATGACGTCTTTCCACTACTTATGGCTTCATCGAATATTGAGAGTTCCATGGACATGTTGGTTCACATGATTCTAGTAGTGAGCTTATACCACCCATACACTTGCTACTCAGGTAAGGCCATAGCTTAAGATTTGGTCCTAGTTTTATGTTATTCCATTCTTAAATGCTTTATGTGTTTGATGGAACGGGTTATCCTGCAAAACAAAGATGAGGATTGTACTCCGGAACGACAAAGTTATTGATGTTGTGTTAGGAGCGGTAGTACATCCTCAGCAACCTGAAGCTAGACCTGGGTTCTTTTGACACAAGGGCCACAATATGATGCATGGCGTAAAGAAGTAGAAGATTGGGATGATAAAGACCAGGTTGCTCGAGACATGATACTTTATACCCTTAAAGATTCCATTCTTGTTGATGCTGAAGTATATGCCCGAGATAATCAGTACCTATGAGATCAACACCTCGGGAAACAAGCTCCTCTACAACATCAGAGGAGTTAAACATGATCAAAATGAAATTCTTACCCAGCTTCCGCAAAGACTCATAAGCAGGCTGGCCAATGCGTGAGGAGTTGAGGAAGCCAGCGCATCAGCCTCCTGAAGTCTAAAAAGCCAACGGTAATATAACAAATTACAGAGGGAGCTGCCAAATTCTCCACGCATTTGGAATGAGCGTCTTTAGCTATTCCCACCAAAGGGATCCATGAGGTCTCAATCACAGAATCAATCAGGGCATCAGGTCTCCTCACGCATTGGCCTGCCTGCTTATGAGTCTTTGAAGAAGCTGGGTAAGAATTTCTTTTTGATCATATTTAACTCCTCTGATGTTGTAGAGGAGCTTGTTTCCAGAGGTGTTGATCCCATAGGTACTGGTTATCTCGCGCATATATTTCAGCATCAACAAGAATGGAATCTTTAAGGGTATAAAGTATCATGCCTCGAGCAACCTCGTCTTTATCATCCCAATCTTCTACTTCTTTATGCCATGCATCATACTGAAGCCCTTGTGTCAAAAGAATCCAAAGTATAGCTTCAAGTTGCTGAGGACGTACTACCGCTCCTAACACAACATCAATAACTTTGTTGTTTCGAAGTACAATCCTCATCTTTGTTTTCCATACATGATAACCCGTTCCATCAAACACATAAAGCATCCTTGTTCCAGTCGCTCCACGTATGAAAACTGTTGCCCATAAAGCGTCCTTGTTCCAGTCGCTCCACGCGTGGAAACCGTTGCCCGCTCTGATACCATACTAAACAATCGAATAGCAAAAGGAAGAGGAGATGCAACACCAGAAGATAATAGTATTAACGATTCATGTGTTACATATATAATGCCCCTAAAGGCATGCACCTAATAATAAGGCAAGGTGCTAATAATAAAGTAAATATCTAACTATTAATGTTGTGAGGCCTAGAATGCCTCGAACAGCCAAAATGCTCATCTCGCCTATCATGTGCAGATGATGCAATGCCAAAAATGGGATATTAAGCTCCAATTAACCATCATTTACATGAATCTGCTCTGCTACTTCTTTTCTGCTTCTTACGCTCACCTGGGCCAATAACCATTGATTTATCTGCAAACATCCAAAACAACCATCGGTTCTGCCTGCCCTGCCACTAATGGAGTTAAAGTTTTGAGAAACTGGGTTCATAGTTGTTACCTCTTTTAATCTGAGAATCTCTTTGTGTGCAGCAGTTAGCAGCCTGTCTTTTGGTATGAAGCAGTTTTTTATGTTGTACACCTCCAGATCCGTAAACCCTTTAGGACCCCTGTTAAAAATCTCGTAGTTTTCGCCCCCACTTCCATTGGCTTGGAGATCGTCATCCGGAACACCACAGTTTGCGACTGGAAAGATGCTGCCGGCCTGCTGTCTGTCGAAGGAATCTTGTCTATCCGGTGCTGCAGGATTTTGCATGTTGGGTGGCATATTTGGTAGATCTTCCACTTCATTTCTTCCTGCATGATTGTTGCTGACTTGCTCATTTTGTTGTAGATTAGCAGATACTTGATGACTCAAAGCGTTGAACTTTTCTTGCCATTCCACGAGATTTCTTTTGAGTGATTTGTTACGGTCACGAAAAAAAGTCTGGAAGTCCGGTCAAGAGGCTATGAGAGGCGTTTAAGAAAATGACTCTAAGAAAACTGCGAGAGTTCTGAAGGAGGTACATACGAGCTCAGAAAGAAGTTGAGCCTTCTCACCTCCTAAGACAGCTCTTACCTGTTTTTTACATGTTAGCCTTCAAGTTAGAATTACGTTCAAATATCCCTTTTCGTCATGCTCAAACACCTTGGAAGTAAAATACTTAAACAAACCTGAATAATATTTTATTTTTCTGGTTAGAAACTTTTGGCACAGAATCATACATTGGATGCATTTTGTAATGTCACTCTTATTTCCATCTGGCTCCCAATTTGAGTAAAGTCTTCTGAAGTTGGAAATGGTACTTAAGTTGAAAATCACCACAGATTCAACTCAGTGTTATTGATTATGCTGTTCTATGCTTTGGCTGAATTTTTCCTAATGAAGGAATGGACTTTATTGGTTGCAATATTAAGTTGTCCTACGATCCTTTTAAAAAGAAGAACACAAAGAATAGGCTATTCTCACCTTCCGAAGTTCACGATCATAATGTGCAATAGTAGCCATAACTTCACGACCCTGTAGTTCCTTTACCTAGTAAAACAAACACTTATCTTTAACGAGAGTACTTGTGATCTAAAAATACATTCAATTGAAAGCCAAGACAATTTTTGGAGTTGATATGACTTGCTACTGTTAGACAGGAAAATTATTGGCAATACCTGTTGCTCAAGAAGCTCATTTTGAAATGTAATATCATTCTTTTCAAGTTCCATCTCCTCCAGTTTACGTTCTAATCCTTGTGTTGTCCTTTTTGATAGCTCAAGAGCGTCTGATAGTTTCTTACTTTGCAAATTTTTCTCTTCAGCTGCTAACTGCCAAAGTAGCCACAATAATGACACACACAATAAGAAATATTGCATCTCTGTTTGTGCAAAAACATAATTTAACTCTTTCTAACTAGAACATACTTACCTTTGCTGCCTCTAGTTCCTTTTGCAAATTTATTATCTCTTTCCTGGAGGCCTCCAAGGCATCCTCGTTTTTACATCGTGATTCATGTTCAGCATCTTGTTTCTGTATAAAATGATGATGAGAAACTTGCCATTACATTAAACAGGACATTCTGGTGGCAGAACTACATATTGTCTTGAAAACATGCTCTAAAACTTTTTCTGGTGCTTTTATGGTATACTTGCTGGGGATAGTTTAGTTAAGGAATGCAGGTATAGTTGCATACCATCTCTAGCTGCTCTTTCAAGGATTCAAGCTCCCCACCTCTCCCCTGCATAGAAAAAGGTATAGATCTGAATGGGAAAATTGAGACGCAACTTTGTAAAATTGCAGAAGAGAAATGAAATGAGAAAGAAATTTAAATAGCCTTTAGTACAAAAGATTCACAACCTGATAAAGAACATGCCAATGTGTGGATTCCAAGTTTAGTCGTGAAATCTCTTCCTCTTGTGACTTTAATAGAGCAGTTGCCTCCCTTTTTACCTAAATATGTTTGATATTAGACTTCTACTGAGGATATCTTCTTCTATGGTAAATATACCTTATCAAGCTCCATCGTGGCCTCTCGAGCAACTGCAACTGCTTGAGCTGCAGCTGCTGCTTGAGCTTGAGCTTCTATTGAACTCTCCTCTGCAACTTTGCCTCTAAGCTCCTCTAATTCTGGTATTTCTTTGGGAGCTGTAAAATAGCATAGTGAAACTTGTAACACGAGAATACTTCGGGTTAGAAAATTAAAACTAAGAAGTTAAAAAGATTCCCCCAGAAATGCATTAGAAGCTTGTTAGAAAACATACAGAACTTAAGAAGGTCTTCTAGCTCGCGAACTCTTGACTGCAAACCAGATGCCGCAGCTTCAACTGTTGTCAAATAATTTCGCAATTCAACTGTTTCCTGTTCAACCTGAACTCGTGTTCTGGACATTATTATACAAGTTAGAACTATGACCCCTTCCATACATTATGAAGCACAAGTTTATGTGTAATAAATAAGAGTCCAACAAAACTTGGCCTCGGTATGCAATTTTCTTGCACTTTTTCCTGCCAAATTGAAACAGGGGTAGAAGAAAAACCTTTCAGAAGCTCTCAACGCAACTCTAAGTTCTGAAACTTTCTTCTGCATTGCAACCTGGTTAAAAGGACAAGTTATGCATTAGTTTCTATCCACCAATACTCCAAAATAATTTGAAAAGCATTACCTCGGTTGCAGAAGGCACAGCGGGTTCATTTGCAACACCTCCTTTGCTGTTCCTCACAGATTCATATGGTATGTGTTTTTCCTCAAGACTGCAACTTGATATGCTTGGTCCTTCACTGGTGTACTTTATATGCCGCATGGAAGATGTTGACTGATGGCGTTCGTCAAAAGTGAGGTTTCTCGCTAATCCATTTGCTACCGATTGATTTATTTCACTTTCAAATTTGAGGTTTCTCGCTATTCCATCTCCTGCAAATTATTTCTTGTGTCATTCCTCTTGTGATTTTTCATTATTCCATTTTTTTACAGATCGGGTTACTTTATGGCCAAAAACAGTAGAAATGCAAGCAAAAGGAAAAACAGCCAAAAGACTTACGAGAAGGAGAAGGGGGGCGGTCTGCTGATGTAAAAATTGCATCTTCTAGTCTGTTACAAGAATTTTCTTGGTGGCATTGATTTGAAGCAGTTCTTTTCCAAATTTCCCTAGAATATGCAGCACGGGAAGGCCTGTTATTGCAGCTTCCCCTGTCACTCCAGACCACATTTCTTGGTGCGCCAATTCGATAATCACCTTGCAATGGGCTGGGCGTTTCTGGCCATGGCACTTCTCCGGCACGCCCCTGCTCCGGAAAGGCGAAACTACTCTTCGCCTGTGCATCACCATGGCCATAAAACCTGGAAGGAACAATTGGAGTGTCACCTTCAAATTTAAAACGTTCATCTCTGCCAAGAACCTCGTTGTTTTGCTGCTGCAGCCTCCGATCAAAGCGGGGTATGGATGATCTTGTTGGCCCCTCCATTCTAGAGTGCAAACCTTTCTAGGCTATGAGGCGATCATTCCTAAATCTTGTTCGTGCAAAATTCTTCGGCGTCTTTTCATGGTGGATCAATCTTTTTTACAGAATGCATGCGATACCTGGAAGCCCTAGGAAGCTGAAGTTTTGAGACTGGAGCTGACAGGCATGATCTTGCTAGTCCGGCGCTGCAATCTTGGAGCGGGAAGTATGAGAATGTTTGTTGTGTTTCGACTAATCTTGGATGCCACATGGCATGGTTTTCTGTATTGCCACGATAAATAAAAAGTATATAGGCCCAGGCTAGATAGATTTAATAAGAATGTACCTAATGCCAACTCAGGGTGCTTTCCTATAAGCAGGGATCAAAGTTCAAAATAATTTCGGTTATATATTGCAGACCTACTTATAAAATTTGGTTTACCAATGCAAACCATTTTAAAAAAAATTGGTTTTCAACCTCTTCTATGATGAGCACTAGACTATGTCTGAAATACTTCACCCCAGCGTCCGTAAAAGGTACTCAATATTGAAGGAATGCCCTCAACCGTGGTGATCGCGAGCGATGTAAGTTCTAAGTTAAGAGAACTTATTGCTAAGGAGGGTAAGGAACTTTGGAGGCCCATTGGAAAAGACACCCTCAGGCTGGAAAAATGCCTTTTTATTACTGCGATTGCCCTGGTTAAGGGGATTCACAAATTCCTCTTGTTTTTAATTGATTTCCAGTATTAAAAGAATAGATAGATAGATAGTTAGATAGATTGATTTCCATTGGGGGGAGGAGTGAAATTTTGGCACATTTTTGGGTTCAAGGGTAAACTAGTAAACGTATGTCCGACATTGCCGTGCATAAGTGCAGGTTCACATGCGGTAGTCGCCGAAGAGGGATCATGTTATACCTGTGCATATTGAAGATGGCCTGTGATGGAGGGCGTAAAAAGAAGAGGCATTTTACATGAAGGTGATGGTGACATTGTTGCATGTGAACCCAGCCTAAGTAGTATATTGTTCAGATATAAGAGTAGTCACTAACTATGCTAGCTTCTGAGCAAGGTACATACTTCAACTTATATGTGCTTAGCCTGGAGATGAGACTACGACTATGTGAGTTTTGGAAAAACCAGCACCGGAATCCAATGTGAGTATCCTTTGTGTTCTTAACGGTGAGTTTTTTGCTAAGGATTTTTTTTTCCTTTTCTGTTTTGCCAGTTTGTGGAATATTTGGAAGCGAATTGGGGCACAGATTTCAGTAGTTCGATCGCTCAGCGTAATGGTTAACTGGCCCTTCAATCTCTAATTTTCTTTTTTTCATCTTGCCTGTTATTGAAATTTTTCGTTTTGGCTTGTTATGGGAGAAGTTTTTTTCTTGAAAAAAACCCCAAAAAACATTGACAACTTCAAAATGTCATGTAAGACATTAAATATATTAAAATTATCAAGCGCTTGCTATTTACAAATCCCATAACAAACAAAGACAAACCAGGAAGCGCTTGCTTCCTGGTAGTTTTACACTGGTTCTACAGCATATATGGCTATGGCTATGGTTATGGCTATGGCTATGGCAACCCTTTTCCGATAGCCAACAAAAGCATACAAACAACACAAATCTTTCTTCATTCATGCAGCGGCCATTCCTCAAAGACATGCTTTGTCTGATTATTCCATCGATTCTTAAAGCAGAGGCTCTGTTTTGAAAGATAACTTACTCCTGTTTTCAACCATGGTAATCATTCAAAAACCATATTCTGTATGAGGCCAAGTCTTTTGGTTCCTCTCTTGCCACAATCTCATCCGACTCTGCTATCTTGACCTCTGCAAATCTGCCATATAACAACATGATTCAAGCCAGTGAACAAAAAAGAGACTCATAGAAAAATCATATTTAATACATCACTTTTCAAAATTCATATTACTTGTTAACCCCGACAACAAAAGCAGTAAGAAGAGTAGCTGGAAGATCTTATATTCCTAGAACAAATATGTGGTATTACAACCATACTACATCTTGAGGTTAATAAATCAAGAAGACAAGCTTGAATAAAAGCTGCTGGCAAGAAAGAATATCTTGCTCAAAGAATAATCACAAATGGAAAAGTAATCATGCACCACAATGAGAAAGTTGCAAACACAAAAAAGAAAAGAAGAAAAAAGTGTTTTCTCCATTGCTTGCCTACCTTGAAACACTAATCTTGAAATACTAATAGCTAGAAACGAAAGCTCATTTCTGAAACCTTAGAAGCATAGTCCAAGAGAAAATATAACCTTCATTTTGTCTAGAAAAATTTGTGATATTAGCTTTGCTTGGAGAAAAATATATTGCTCAAGATTTTCTTGATTCTATCCCCTGCAGCAGGGGGCTCCACTATTGATATGTTCAAGGCGGAATAAAGAATCACTACAAGAAATTTCTGCTATTTCTTCTTTTTAGAAGCAACTGCTTTTTGGTTTTGAAGAGATCATGTTGTTCGTAATATATCATTTTCTCAATCCTGGATATCCTCTCATATGCTATTTGATCTGAACTTTTCTTCTTGTTCTCGTATATCTCCTAACAAAAGCTTCTTTCTCTGTTCCATCATGGATATTGCTAAAAGCCTTGGAAGAACAATGGAATATGTAGAGCCATAACCAGGAAATCGGCAAAAATAATAACCCTTGGTCTAATCCTTGGCTTCTGCTACAGTACCCCTCTATTCATTTCGTTTCTCCCCTGTACAGTCTACAAGATAAAAAGAATGAGAAAACAAAAAATTGCAGAAGCTGAATAGCACATAAACTCTGTGTTCTAGAAAATTAAGCATAGAAAACAGGGGAACAATAAAAGATGCATGCATTTCCATGAAAGGAAAGAAGAGCATTGATTCACACCCAAACCATTAGCTTACAAATAATCATAGCTCTTTGATTCCTCCCATTTGGCTTCCCTGATTGCCCTACAAGAACTTTCCTGCCAGTCAGGATTTAAACCCACAAAGCGAAAAAAGAAAAAAGAAAAGCTTGTAAGCATTGCATTACAAGAAGAAACATGCATATTCATGACACCACAAGCTCTGATATTGTATTCTTAACCTAAAAATCAAACCTTGCCAGAGCACAGATAAAAGAAATTCAGATAAACCTTGCTAGTAGCTCACTGCCATAGCCAAATGCATTGCCCACAAGACCACATATCCTTCCTCCTGCTGTCTAAGAGCTGGTTCACATGCAACAATCGCCGGAGAGGGCCCCGTTCTACCCTGTGCAAATTGAAGATGGCGGGTGATGTGGGGCCTAAAAGGGCGAGCATTTTTAAATGATGGTGATGGCTGCAATGGTGCTTGTGAATCCAGCCTAAGAGAGAGTGCCCTTCATCTGCTCAGGTGCCCTAAGCTGACACATCTTTACAACGCACTTTAATGGCCAAGATCTTTCCATTTCAACAATGTAGTGTGGTGTGTAGTCACATATCCAGTTGGATGCTGCCTACTGGCATGACATTAAATCTATCTATCTATCTATCTATCTATCTATCTATCTATCTATCTATCTATCTATCTATCTATCTATCT
>JAANSK020275003.1:0-11371 GCA_011763485.2 Isoetes engelmannii
GCTCCAATGCATGTGGGATATACATGCAAACCCTAAGTTCTGGAATGTTCCAGAACTTTCTAGAACCATTTGGATATAAGGCAACCTTAACAATAAAAATAAAACAATATAAGTGAGAATGGGATTGTGGGGAGTTGGTTAAGGGGCTTGTCTGGGAGGGAACAGGGCAGGGGTTCAATTCCCTTTCAATGCAAAAAATTTTGGGAGAACCCCAAAAATGTGGGATGCTCCTAGAAGCTTCTAGAAGCTCTTTCTAGGAGCTTCCCAAAAACGCGGGAAGCTTCTAGGAGCTTTTAGAAGCTTCCGGCGGGCCGCCAAGAACCTTCTAGAAGACACCAAGATCGACGGCCCAGATCGCACGGGAGATCAACGGATGGCCCGGATCTGGCGGCTAGAATATAGAAATTGGCGGCTAGAATATAAAGAAGCTTCCGGAAGCCACCACATCCAACGGCCCAGAACGCACGGGGGAAAAAATCGACGACCCGGATCTAATGGAAGCTTCCGGAAGCCACCATTAGAAATTATATATATATTAAGATATAGTGATAGTGATAGTGATAGTGATAATACATTAGACCATTGAACATGACACCCCACATATTGGGAAATTAGACCATTGAATTAAAACCCCCCTCCCAGTTGTTTATGGTGATATTCGTACAGGGCGTCCAGCAATTGGCGGGGACTCCCAAACACATACACATGTATTTATACACATTGAACATCAAAACCTTTGATTTAATGGCGTATTTGTAACTCACAGTTAAGTAAAACTTACTAAAAAATGAGTCGCGCTTAATGACGGCCAGAATTGCCCAAAAACAAAATCCAACGGTCCGAGCCAACCGTTGGACGCCCTGTACGAATATCACCATAAACAACTGGGAGGTCTGGGGGGTTTTAATTCAACAGTCTAATTTCCCAATGGTCTAACTGGGGGGTCTGGGGGTTTTAATTCAATGGTCCACTGTTATGATTAGGGGCAATCCCATCTATGAGGGCATTGTCGCATGCCTACCCTAAGGATTACACAACAGTTGCATGTACTGGACCCATTGTTCTATAATAATGTCTCTTACAAGCTATCATACCTTCCTCAGCACCTCTTTCCAAAATCTCCGGGGGTGACGCTCCAAGAGGCAGAACATTTGGTGATGGCGCTTCGCGAAATATGCAGTCTTTTTGCTTTTGAAAAATCTACGGTATTGAGCGATGGCCTGGAGGCACTCTATGGGCTCAGTGACACGACGGAGCTGGCGTTTCAATTTGTGGCATTCCTCATCAAACCAGCGGTTATGAGGGAAAGTGGAGGTTCTGACTTGCTCGTGCGAGCGGTCCCTCCCGAAGCATGTGTCCGCCGCAGCCATGAGGACTTGGGTCAAGCGGGCGGTCTGCTGATGCAGTGTGGGAAATCGCAGTATCTCTGTCAGGTCTTGCTCGACCATCTGTGTGTAGCTCTCTGTCCAGTCATAGTCCAGGCACAACTGGGGCACTCGTGGCGCTGAGGGAACGATTGCGTGGGCGACCTGCAAGGCTCCCTCAAGAGAAGCGGCTGGTGGTCGGATTCCACCTCCTCATCCTGGGTTGTTGTGCTAATGTCGAAAGGTGTGATGAGGTGCAAATTGTGCTCTTGCATGAGTATGTATTCGACCACACTGTGGCCGCTCCCCTAGTTCTCTTTCTGGCAAGTGCATTGACTGGAGGATGGCCACTTTGCCAATCCATTGCAGATTATCAGGTCAAAAATGGTACAGAGCAAGAGCAATTGCCTGTCGTATATCGCGTGACACGGGTGTCCGCTGATGCCCTTGGACAAGCCGCCTTTGATGGGTTTAGCTGCAATGCATCCTTGGCAAGTAGGTCAAACCTGGTCGCATGCTTCGTCCACTTCGTGCATTGAAGTCCCCAAGAAGCATGACATTTTCCAGTCACTGATATTGCTGCATGTCATTGTATCGACATACGGCTCCAACCTGTCATCCCGATGGGTGTCATAGAAATTACTCTCGGCATGTGGAAAATTGCATGCTGCCACAAGAAGAGGGGTGTCTTCACAAGGTTGTATGCGTACCCATAGGTACAGGTTGTGCCGGTCCGTCTTGCATAGGAAAATCGACCGTGCTAGTGTTGTATGGTAGTAGCAGGCAACGCCTCCATGCCCAGGCTTCCCTGTACACTCGTTAAACACAAAGACATGCATATATCTTAGAAGGCTCGATAGTCTACGTTCAGCATGCTCTCATGTTTCCATCAGCAAGATGATGTTCATATCTTGCGCAATAGAGTTTAAGCTGTCGCCTTTCTGCCAGGGGAAGCCCCGACAGTTGACACCATCTTGAAGCACAATCGCTATTTTCTGTCTCCGGAGTCTGAGCAGGAGCAACTGAAGTGGTAGGGGTGTCTGAGCCGCAGGAGCTGTATGCGCCGCAGTGGTGTCCGTGGGCCGGGACATTCCTACTGCATCCCTGTTGCGACTGACATTTCTGATGCGATGGAATTCTCGTGTGCAGAGCTTCTGCTGAGTGGGGGGTGAGATCCTGGCTAATGTACAGGGGGTGCCTTTCAATTTTGGGCTCTCTTCAAGAGTGCATCCTGTACTGTAGAAAGAAGATCAAGTTGTCGTTAAGGATTCTATGGACGTGGAACATCGGTCTAGATAGCTTTACCTCTTCCGAAGATATATAGATTTTTCTTCTTTTTGTTATGAGAAGAAAGTAATTGGATCTATGTTTCCTCTAGGTTTTTATTCTTGTTTCTATATTGTATCTCATGTGTTATACATATATTTTTTAAGTAAATTTTGACATCCAAACCAAAAATTAAAAAAATAAAAAAAAATGATGGAAATAAGTAACATGGGATAAAAACATGAAGTTTACCAAAACTATGAAGAAATGCTTGAAATTGAGGATTCGCCAATAGAGGGACCTCGACTCCATAGTGACGGTATAGATGCAGAAATTGATACTTAATGGTAACCAAATAGTATATTCCGCGCACAAAGACCAAATGATAGTTAATGGTAAGCAATATTATATTTCAAACACCACACATGAAAGCAAATGTGGGGATCTATATCATGGGCACATTCACGAGGTACCTGCACTAGGAGAAGAGCCACAAAAAGAAGAAAACATGTAATTGTCATATTCATTGCAATAAAAGAACTGTATAAATGATGTCCATAATATGGACATAACAATAGTGACAGGTGGAAGACATTATACAAAAAGCAAGCATCTTTTATTGAAACATAGGGAGTGTTTGTCATCTACTTATTAGAAAGAATTGAATCAAATTGGACTCTAGTGATTACAAGAGAATTGAATTGAATTGAATTGAATTTAGCTATTATGACAAAATTGAATTGAATTGATGAATTGAATTGAGAAACGACAACACTAACAAGATCATAATGGGATCAAGATTTTGCCTAGTGGTGCATTTGTGTGTTGCCACGTCCGATACTCCAATATCAGGAATCACAACCGGCTGCAACAATTCCGGATTATGGCTAGAAGCTGTCATTCATTCGGTGATCCTGCTGCATTTGGTGATCATGTGCAGCAGACTCACGTCAAATCTTTCCCCAATTATGGTATTGTTAGGGTCAATCAGGTCGGCGCTAAACTGGGAATCAAAGTCCCAATTAACTTACCTTATAACAAGAACTAGGCAATACTACCTTATTAAGAAGAAGAAGTTTTTTATCGTCCACTTGAACCCAACACTACCTTATGAAGAAGAAGAAGAAGAAGTTTTTTAGCGTCCACTTAACCCAATCGGATTATGAGAGATCCCCATTCAAACCAAAAGCACAATTAGAGTGCAAAGCACCATTGAAACTAAGAGCCCAAAACAAGGGGCCAAAAAGGCGAAAAAACAAAGACCCGCTGTACAAGAGAGAGAGTATATCCTTTACAAAGAAGAAATGCCATTAGTGGAGTCCGGCGAGAGGTAAAGCCAAAGAACCCACTCTTCAAGCTCTCCACTGTCTACCATATCCTTAAATCTACCAAGAAGCTCCTGGCTAAGCAGGGAGCTTCTGCAGAGTGGGCAGGTAGTATGGCTATGGCGGAGCCACGAATCAATGCAATCCCTGTGGAATGCATGCTGGCAGTGCGGCATTTTTCTAACCATTTCTTCGTCCTGCAAACAATTTAAGCATACAGAGCACTGCCGCTCCACATTTTTGCCCAAATCTGCGTCTCCGAACCGCATCACCGGAAGCGATTTCTCGAGCTCTTCAATGGTAGCTTGAAGGGCGATGTCCGGCGGTGTAAAATCAGAGCATATTACCTCCGGTTGTGGGATTTTTCTGAGACCCACGGATCTGGCAACCTGGTCTATCATATCTATAATGGCCGTAAGCAGGGTCATGATCTTCACCAGGAATCTGGGTAGATCTGGCTTCACAAGCAGCGCCATAGCTCTGTTCTGCAGACCCAATCCGGCAAGGAAGAGCCTTTCTGGAACACCATTTATCCTAAAGTTTTTTCTCTTGCTTTTTCTTTTTTTAATCGCATGTACAAAACGTGAGAGGTATTTTCTACGAAATTCGTCCAAGCCGTTTTTGTAATCTATTTATTGGTACATCAATTTTATTTCTCCCCTCCTAGTTAGACTAGGTACCACCAGAACTTTGACCTCTGTGAAATATGTTGTTGTTGCGTGTGTCATCAGTTTAAAATTGTGGTCCCACAAACGTACACAATACATTTCATTGACTGTCTTTTCTTTTACCTTTTAATTCAATCGAACATTCTACATTGTTACTCGATTACATTTTATGTTATCTCACAATTGGATAAAATTGAATTGAATTGAATTTTATCGCCTATGAAAATCAAATGGCCTATGGGATCGAACAAAAAAACAGGTGGCCTATTATTCCTTTATTGTTTAATTTGAAAAAAAAATACATTACAAATTTACTCTACTCAACTTCATCAATCTATATATATCTTTAATTAGCCCATTCAAGCTAGCTCAATTTTCCTGTAGCCATGTTCATTTCTAGCTCAACATTGAATGCCCGACTCATCCTTTCCTACTCAATTTTGTCAAGATACTTATCATCTACATATATTAAGCAAGCAATCTACTAGTTTTTTCAAGAAAAGAAAAAGGGTAAAGAAAATTGTTATATCACCGCCATCCTTTAGTGACTTTTAATTTGTCTGTGACTTTTAATTTGTCCAGTCAACAGTCTCTAGAGCCCAAGACCCATATATTTCTTGCCCTGGGGTAAACACTAGCCAACTTTGACCCGTATTTTCTTTTTTTCTTTTTTTGGCCCTGAGAAAAACACTAGCCGCATCATAGTGGGATCCATTGTCCAAGTGCCTTGAAATCTTTTGTTGAGTGAAAAGGAAATATTACCAAGAGTTCGACATGGCAGTTATGTGGTCACAAGTCATAACTTGACTGATGTAAAAATAAGCTCTTTTTATTCAATAAAAAGGGACTTATTTCTACACGTGGGTCAAGAAAATGACTTTTGTGCTACTAACATACTTTAAGTAAAATTGTGAACATATGCTAGGTCCCATCACAATTATGGACCGCATTCATCAATACGTAACCTGGAATACTAAGGGTCATTCCCATGGACAAAGTGTGGCCTAGTTACCTTGCTACGTGGCTAAGTGAACCTGGCTTCAAAACGACCCCATTGTCATCAAAGAAAATGTAGATGATATAGCAAGAAGCAACATCCTAGCAATGGATTTTCTTGTAGAGGTACAAACGTGGATGTCGAGAATGAAGATCCGTTTAGTGCTACTACATCTAGGAAAATGCCATCTATAAAAACCTCCAGGTCTTTCTGCTCATGGGAAACCACCCTAAATGGGATGGCATTCTTGCTTGGAGGGGTCCATCATGGCAATCAAGAGTAAGGCCAGTTGCCAACGTGATGACCTTCAAGCCAAAAGGCCAGACATGTTAGTTTCCATGATATGAAGTGCTTTGGTGATATTATAGGTAACCGCATACCATTCTGCAATCGGAGATAAGATGTGAAGGATTCCATCTAGCAACGGAGGCAGGTTTGGAGTATTCCTCTCACGACCTTCATTGTTTTGCGGATCCATTAAGGAGGTGGGAGGGCCTCTCCTCCATTGCCGGATTGGAAAGGCTGCAGAGGTGGAGGCCCCCAAAACTTCCATGCATGTGGCATATTGTGCCATCTTGTTAATGGCAAGTCCTTCCTTATCATGTATTTTCTTCAAGTTAACCATTGGAAAAACAAAATACGTCCTTCAATATAAAAAAACCATTGGATTTCATCATATACACTATAAAAATACAGGGCTATAACCCATTGAGAATATCTTGCGTAAGCATATAGCCAGAAATAGTGGAATTTGGAACCATGGTCTAACAAAAGCTCTCAAGAAATCCGAATTCTATATTTTACCCCAAAGAGCAACTATGGCACAGGAATTCCAAAAGCCTAGAAAAGCAAATAAGAAATGTGAAGTGCCTAAACAACAAGCTTGCAGACTACAGTGATTCTAGTTTGCAATCCATATCAACCTTAAAAAATGTTCATCAACCTTACAGTAGGTAGCCTACTCGACCTACAAAAAATTCCAAGAAGTAGCATGTCCTCAAAATAGCTTTGATTAACCTGGCTTTCAACAGTTAATACAAGCTGGGAGCATGTCAATGTTTGCTATTCCAGAACCAATGAACCATGCAAATCAAATTTAAACATATTTCAAATATTTATACGTTTGCCCTGCTTTTACAAATTTTATAATATCTTTTTGGAATTGTGTGTACGTCGAAGAACTGTATTGTGTCCACATACCTATAATGCCTTTTTTTTTTTAAACAATAAGACATTAACTGCTTTCATTTTACTGATTGCTTTTTTTGCTATCGTCTCCTCTGTTTGCATGCCAAAATTTGTTTTTGATGGCGCTATGGATATGGCCAAAATGCCCAAAGATGCTTTTGGTATCATGTCTTTATCAGAACATTTAATTATTTGCAACTATTGTGGTAGAACTATTGGGTAGATTTTGAACCTATTACCCCCCCCCCCCCTTTTCCAGAAAACTTACTAGTAAGCCTAATTTAAAAGCCCTATTTGATAGTCTACCAATATGAAGTCCTAGACTACAAATTTGGTGTGTGTAAACCATCTTTCATGGTACATGTGCACCTCATCTGTTAGAACAGTATGTTCAAAATAGTCTTTTTCTTCGTGTGCCCAGCGAGCATTGTAACACCATTAGATTAAATATTTTATTGTATCCAATTATAAAGTTCTAAAAATGTGAAAACCGTACGGGCTTACATATGATTTCATACGGTTTTGATGGGGTATTCGTATAGAAAAGAATATGAAGATGATGGTGGAAAATCGAATTTGGGTTTTGGCAATGGTCGAAAGTGGATGCTCCATTTTGTTAGGGTATTGAATCGAACATATGTGATTTTTTTATCCGTTCTCTTCCTTCCAAATGTTGGAGGCGCTTCAACACATTGCAGAGATGGCAAGGGGGTCGACATGGGACCGGATTAAATCCGGGTGGTGCTAGTAGGCGCTTCTGGCGATGCACAGGAGGAAGCACAATGTTCTTTTGGCAGATGGAGGCAAGCGGGGCAGGTGCCGCTGCAAGGGGTTCCTGGACTCCGTGATTGTTGCATCTGTGATGCTTGCTTTTTACACTTATTTTTCTTGCAAGTTAATAGAGAAAATTGTGATTGCATAAAACATGCATATAGTCGATTTGTTAAAGGAGGCAAAGCAATCATTTTTGCCGATTTCATCCCTTTTGAGAATGTTGGGATGCAATGAACATGTAGAAAGAAAATTCGTTTTTTTTTTTTTTTTTTTTTTTTTTTTTGAAGAACTTGTGTCATGATATTAAAAGAATAAGTGTCATGATATTAAAAGAATAAGAATGGTACAAGATGACGATTGTATGGATTTCAACAGTGTTGATTGCTCATAAGCGTGGTACTGCCATAAGCATATTGCACCAAACATACATATAGTGGATTTACAGAAGAAGGCAAGCAATCATTTTTGCCAATTTGATCCCTTTTGAGAATGCTGGGATGCAATGAGCAGGTGAAAAGAAAATTTCTGAATCCATGTTTTTTGCTTTTTGTGTGGATGTTTTCATTTATGGCACTGCTCTTTGTAGCGGAAGGTTCAAATCCTCCAAGGCATGAACTGTTAGAATGGTAACCATGTTCATGATTGTCTCCTATGGTATGTCTTAGTACAGGTATGGGGAGATTGACTTGTAGGTTGACTTGATTCTATGGTTCTGAAACCATATGCTGATGTGGAAATTCAGGTTTGACCCCATCTTATTTTCTGCGGAAGGTGGAGAAATGCTCAAGAGGGAATTGTTTAGGGAATATCCAGGACATCAATGGCCCAGGATGAGTGATAAAGAAGGATGAGCGATAAGGACTTGGTCACTTTGCAGCCTTTTAGCTAGATCTGAGATTTACTTGCCTCAACTTTCTTCAACCTTTCTCACCATTCGTACATGTAGCCATGCTTATATCCAGTTAAATGATGTATTCCTGACTCAACATTTTATACTTAATCTTGTCATCATACTCTTCAAGGTATTCCATTACCTAAACAATATCATAGTTTGATGAAGAGATAAAAAATATGATTACTATGGTAGTGCATCTTTTAATGGCTTCTATTTTGTCCCATCAAGTTCCCAATCAATGACCCTAAAGTCCAAGACTAGTATATATTTTTTGTTTAGCCACTCTTGATTTAAAATGCTTGCAAGTCTTTGATACAAAAAGATGGCAAGTATTTTACATACATCCTAAATACGTGGGCTTCCTAAAGAGTCCAATTTAGGTGCATCGAAGTATTTTGTTGAATGATAAACAAAACGTATCTAAGCACTAAGCAAGGTAAGCCAAGAGTCCCAATGATTATTGTGTTGTCACTAGTCATAAGTTGACACTGAATAAATAAACTCTTTTTATTCCATTAGACATCTTTCCACATGATGGTCCCTAATTGTGCTATTAAAGTATGATATCACAACAGAAAATAGTTCTTCATATATTTTGATGCAAAATTGTGTACGACACACTTAAAACCTTACAAATGCTTATTTCCCCTTCAGCAAAGAAGTCATTTTTAGAATACTAATTAATTTGTGCAGGAGGATCTATCCCCAATGCAACTGACTAGCCTGACTAGCCGGCATGAGGAATTATGCAAGTTTCTAGGAAATCCTTCCAAGTCGTTTTTGTAGTCCATTCATTGATAAATTAATTTTCTTTCTCCCCACCTAGTTAGACTAGGTACCACGAGAACTTTGACCTATGTGAAGTATGTTGGGGGGTGTGTGTGCATCTCATCTGTTGAAACTGTGGCCTCCACAAGCGTACACAATACACTTCTTCGACCTGTCTTTTCTTTTAAAGGCCACTTCATTTAATCAAACATTCATACACTATTAGATTATATTTCATGATATCTTAATATTAAATGAATTGAATTGAATTTTATTGTTCACGAAGACCAGATGTCCTATGGGACCCAAACAACAAAAGATAGCCAGCCTGTTACTCAATTTAATACTAATTCCAAAATTTCTATATTAGAAATTTACACTACTCAACCTCAAAAACTCAAAAGCCCAAGGTTTTTTTAGTCATGGTAGCAAAGTTTGTACTGCTACATGTATGTTAAAAAACCAAGTCAATTCAATTTATCATCCCCCATTCAACCTAGCTCTATCTTCTTGTAGCCATGTTCATATCCAGCTTATAACTAATTGTCTGACTGAGCCTGTCCTACTCAATTTCGTCAACATGCTCCTCATCTACATTCAAAGTATTCCATTAAGTAGGGAATTTACTAGTTTGTTCAAGAAAAGAATTGGTGAGGGCAAAGAAGAATGCTAGGGCACCACCATTGCTAGTGACTTCTAATTTGTCGTGTCAAAGAGCCTTTAGCATGGCTTTCTCAGTTCTACCTCCACCTTGCAGGGCCCTTCCGACACAACACACCTTATAGGCAAAACAAGCTTAGGGAAGTTGACGAGCCCAAGACCCGTATATGTATTTTGCCTTGAAACAGATGCCAACTCTTGACTGCATCATAATGTGGATCCATTATCGTGTTGAAATATTTTGTTGAATGAAAAGGAAATATACCTAACCAAGGCTGGCGAGGAGTCCAATATGATAGTCGTATAGTCACAAGTCATAAGCTGACCATGTAAAAAGCCTTTTTTTTTAATTCAATTAAGCGGTGCTTCTTTCTACGTGATGGCCATGAGAATGACTTTTTACTACTTGAAGTAAAATTGTTAACATATGTTAGGGCCCCGTAGCAATTATGGACCTAAACACTTTTTCATCAGTACTTAATGTGGAATACTAAGGGTTATTTTCGTGGACGAGCTCTGACCTATGCTTCAAGGCAACCCCATTGGCATGAAGGAAAGATAGATGCTATAGCCAAGGGGAGTGCACACTTTGTTGACGTATGAATCAACTAAGGGAGATGAGGAAGAAATACTTTATTTGAGATAACATCTCTTAAAGGAACGTGGGAGGCAAGTTGGTGGAAAGGCTGGCATCATATGCATTGGGAGTATTGTTGATAGCAGCTTTCCTTACTGATATATGAAGAAATTAATGGTACATATATTAGATAGGACTTTTCCTCAATGGCATAGTGTCTTACTTCATTTTGTGCAATTTACAAGAAATACTTAATGAAGTTTTTATAATAGTTTCATGGGTTTTCATTTCTTCTTGTTGTTTTTTCTATGCATCGTATAATATAAATGCATGTATAAATACAAAAGAGGGTAAGACTTTTCTATATTACAAGGTCGTATGTGAGGTAACTTTTTATAGAAAAAAAGGGTATAAGGGGGATATTATCTAATAGTGTGCATGCATATGGCATATCCCCTGTAGGCAGAGGTGCATCCCCATGACTTATAACAAGCATCACGGCATCCTAGCAATGGATTTTCTTGATAAACGTATAAAATTGGATGTCGAGAATCGAGATCCAATTTTCTAGAATTTTGTAGGAAACTTAAACCGGCTAATGCTACTACATCATGGAAAAATCCCATCTAAAAAACCTCCAGTTTTTCTTGCATGGGAAACTACTCTAATTGGGTGGTATTCTCGCCTGGAAGGATCCATGATAACAATCGGGAGCAAGGCAGTTAACAATCTGATGGCCTTCAATCCAGAAGGCTAGTGATACGAAGTGCTCTAGTGACAGTAGAGGTGGCAACATGCCATTCTGCAATTGGAGTTGTGACGCTCCCTGACGGTATACGATGCTCCCATCGTATAACGCCGGGGACATTCCCCTTCCCAACGGGTCGAA
>JAANSK020275014.1:0-11370 GCA_011763485.2 Isoetes engelmannii
CTCCTGTGGAAAATGGGGTTAGCACTTTTGGTGGAGTTCAAAATCAAAGAATAATGGCAAAATAGTGGAATCGAGGTTTAGAACACTTTACATCCAATCCTTTCAAACAAAAGCCTGAAGCCAAGATCCACAAGTTGGCTTACTGAAATCAAATTTTTAACTATTGTCGGCACACACAATACATTCTCTACATTCACTATATTCCCATCAAGATCATACAACTGCAGCAGCCCACTCCCATCGACTTCTTGCAATTCTCCATTTCCCAGTTGACTATGAGGGCAACAGAAGACCCAACTACGCTTCTTTCTGCTCCGCTATCAATCAACTACAAATACATCAACATATTTACTGGATTTCATGTTCTTGAGGGCAACAACAGACCCAACTACGCTTCTTTCTGCTCTGCTATCAACTACAAATACATCAGCATTATGATCAGCATTATTCTTTGGGTCAAGACTAGAGAAAACTGAACTATACTTTACCTCTTCATCCAAATCTTTGTCTGTTTCCTGAGCCAGATTTACTCCAGATCTCCGTCCTCTATAATTGCCTCCTTGACCCCTTCTTCTCCTGCCTTGTCCTCTTCCTTTCGGAGTTGGACATTCAGCTGCTTTATGTCCCTTACCTCCGCATGTAAAACATCCGGTATCCTTGTTTCTCAAGCTTAGGACAATTCCATTTGAGGTGGCCCATCTCATGGCAATAGTAACATGGTCCTACTTCCTTATTCCTTTGCCCACCCACATCACTGGATTGAGCAGAATCGATTTTACCCTTACTCTTACCTCCCGCATACAACACTTCTGTACTCTCATCATCATTGCTCACAATTTTCTGTTGTTCCAACTCCGTCCTTACCATTCTTTCTGCGTGACCTTTATCTTTATCTACATTTCGGATTAGTACAGATAAACTTTCATACCTTGACACTGCTCTAGCAATAGCATTTATCTGAGCTTGCTCACTCATGGCAGCTCCTGCCGCTTCCAAATCTGCAAAAATAACATCCATCTTTCCAAAAAATTCCCCTACATCTTGAGTTTCATCATATTTCATTTGCCTTAATTCCTTCTCCAGGATATCCAGTTGGGATGAGGATTTTACTTCAAATCTATCCACCAGGTAATCCCACATCTATTTTGGGTTCAATTTACTCATCTTAAGCAAGATACTAGGACCAACTTTACTAGTAAGAATACCTTTTGCTCGAATTGTTCTTGCATCCGTTGATTCAGCTGTGTCAGAACCTCCTTTGCCGGAAGAGCTTGTAGCAGATTTCTCCCCTTCCACTTTCACCTTTGGTACACCATCTGTACCTGTATTTACCAAATTCCACAAGCCTTCTTCCTGCAATATCTTTTGAATTTTCTCCTTCCAGATCTGAAATCCAGAACCGCCCTTGTACACTTCAACGCCACCGAGCAAGGATGCTCCAAATCTAGTCGACATTGTGCTGCTCTGATACCACTGTTGGATACAAGGGTTAAATTTTGAAATCTAAATTTAACCTCTAACCTTTAAGACAAAGAACTTCACCAACGAAATAGGCTTTCAACTATTCAACGATTCACAATACAAAAAGGCACGGCTGTACATCCGACAGCCCAAGCTTCTCCAGCATAGCCGATTTGATCCTCCTGCACAATTTCCTACGTCCTCCACCATGTTCTCTTCTGTTATACTGCTATGGATTCTACCGAGATGACGGATCTTCAGGGCCTTCTTAAAAGGTGCTGCTATGTGTTCATGGTCCCTGGGTTTTCCATATGACAATAGACCTTTTCCCATTGTCATATTTTTGCTTTCTACTATTGACTTACGATTTGCCATTAATTTTACCACCTTTTTCAAAAAAATAATAGACAAAACATGAAATAACCATATTTACAGAATGATGTGCTAGAAGATGGTGGTTTGAATGGCCTATTTACCTTTTCTTTCAAAGAATTGAATGACCCCTTAGGCTTATGAATACTCATTGCAACATTGACTTGAATGATCAAGCTTTATGAAAATTACTATAAGGTTCTTAATTTATGGATATTTTGATGAAATGAATGAATGAATGAATGAATGAATGAAAGACTTAAAAACGTTTAGAAAGTATAAAAAGGAAAATAGCTCTATTTTTTTTTTTTTTTTTTTTTTGTTGAAGGATGTCAGACTTTATTTAATCAAAGAGTCAAGTACAAGTATAAATGCAAAGGCAGAAATAAAATCTCAGCAGATAAGCAAGACCCACTGAGTGAAGCAACCTGCATAAGCACAAGAGCGCACATCCAAATACTCCTCAAAGATCAATCGCCTCTTACGAGGGGCAAGTGAAGAACAATGATACAATTTAGCAATATAACCTTGAGCTTCTTGGAGAACATGGTTACCTGCCACATCCAAATCTTTGAAGATTATCAGTCTTCGTCTCTTCCAGATAGTCCAAAGCAACCATCTTGCAACTAGATGAAAAGCCTCGCTTTGTAACTCCGTCCAGGTACTTAGGTAAATTGCCAAAAGAACTTGTTGACTTGTCAATGAAACCTGAGAAAGGGAGAACAACCAATTCCGTACAAGTCTAAGGTGGACACACATGAAAAAACAATGGTTAATGGTCTCAGATCCATGCTTGCATTCTGGACATTGATATGATATTCTAGAGTTAAACTTGTGGACAAGCACGTTAACCCGAAGACATCTATGAAGATTCTGCCACCAAAGAACTGTACTTCAGGATGAAGTAGCTTATCCCATGCCCAAGACCACATTTGCTGCCACTGAAAAGGAAGGAGTTGAAGGGGTCACTTATCAGAAGGAGGAAGAGTGTTAGTACCAAGCGACAACTTATACATAGAGTTCACAAGTTTGCGCTCCTTGACCTCCTCATGACAAATCCATAACAAAATATCTTCTTGGTGTGGCAGAATAGGCTGTAGTTAGTCAACTACTTTTTGCCAAAGAGCTCTATCCCATCGCCCCAATAAAAACTTTAACTGAAAAGCCTTCCATGTCAGCAACTGACCTGAGTCATACCATGACGATTAAAATTCCAACCATTTTCCAACCTCTTTGAGTCAAGAGATGTACTGAGAACAAAGTGGTGCAGTGTCTGCCAAGGGGATCCACCAACAAGGTGCATCCAACTGAGCACATGCAGTTCTATATGCCTATTTTTTATTGGCAAATATTATATTTCTTCATGTAATGCGCACCTTAAGGAATCCAATGTGGCAATAGGGAAGGGCATCCAACATCGTAATAGGGAAGGACATGTTCTCATCACCCATTAGCAGTGTGCAACAAAGTCCTAGGATCATAATAAAAAATCCATTTCAAATTAAAGAAATGCTAGTAACGAGTGCCCGGCGTTGCCAGGCATAAATACAGTTTTATTGTAGATGTCTATGATGACCTCAATGCCATTCTCAAGTTGTGCTCACAAACAATATGTCAAACATTGGAACTCTACTTCATCTACCAAGGGAATGTAATTGGCATGTTCCAAAGTCACATTTGTCAACATCGTTGTCCACCAAAGTCTTTGCCCCAAGCCTGCCCTACTGCGAGTTCCGAATGCAAGTAGATGATGTTAACGAGAAAGAAATTTTGGCAGAAAATGCCACGTGGCGGCATGCGACTGGATGCCAGGGTAGAATGGCGCATATCTGTTGTTTACTGCCCCAAGCCTGCCCTACTTCTAATTCTTTTTTGTGGTGAGAAATACTCCTTCCAATATTTGCTGAATCTATGTAGTAGCTAGGATTTGTAGGTATACGCAACGGGATATTGGGCGCTCAACAAACAAATTTCGATTCATGTTATATGTGTGAACCTATTTTCGGAAAAAAAAAGTCGCTCCTTGGTCAAAGGAACCGTAATATCCACGTAAGTGCCAAGTCACCTAAAGAAAAATAAGAAAAAGCAGAGCAAACCCTAAATAGACGCGGGAGGCCGGAAAACTTTCTTTCTGCCGGGAATCCAACGTGGCGCAGAAGACGGCCGCGATCGTATAAGAACTAAACTTTTCCGTGGGAAAATATTCCCGTGTTTTGTTGCTCAAATGCTAGGTCCTTCTCCGTCCGAGCCATCGCCATATCCAGACGTCATAAACCCTTGCAAACGACCTGTCTCATCGGCCCTGACATCTTCATAACCATCCCATCGGCCCGTTTCCCTCCATAGATCCAACCCATCCTTTTGTCCTGCCCATTCCGGTGGCCTGTAGCCTTGGATCGGCTTCCATCGCTTGAATCCGCGGAATTGGTGCTGCCAGGCTTCGGATTTTTTCCTCCTTAGCTTGTTTTGCGGGACTTCAGTCCTGCAGATTGAAGACTTCGCCTTTGTTGCGTTCTAGGGTTTCAGCGTTCAGGCACCATGGTGGATGTTAAGGTGGATGCGAGAGAGGTGGAGTCTTTTCCCCAGGAAACTGGCGTTGGTGGTCTTCGGCAAGAGCACTGGAGAGCTCATGGTAAACATTGACTAATTGGAATTGGTCACATGCTGCTTATCCTCCTTACTTTGGATTAATGCAAAACCTGCTATTTGGTTGCACATGTTTTAACAAGTATATAATGTTATAGTAATGATGATATCTAAGGATGGCTCTTAATAAATGCAGATGTTGGGAACGGAGAGACTGAGTTATTAAAACAGGTGCCTGGTTATTCCGAAACAGAAGTCAAAGGTACGCACTTATTCTTTTGCAGCCCATTGTTCACATGTAAGGTGTTCATTATATGGAGTTTTTGCAAATGGACATTGTTATTAGTGTAAGCTGCTAAATCAATTTACCCAGAGAAGGCTCCAAATAAGGTTGGATAGAACATGGAGCCAAAATTACTCCGATCTTGGTTAGGATTACACTGGGAAGGAAGAAGAGAAAAAACCAAGTAGTGTCTGCCCACTTCAAACAGAAGAAAGGTAGCTTATGTCAAATGTATAAGGGAAAATCTGGCCTTGGCTTATGTACAAGAGGTAGCTGGTTAAACACGAGATTACTACTTATGATCGAAATGAGAGAATTTTGTTGCTGAAAGTGATGACAATGAAATATCTTAGCTGCTAGTGCCCCATACATTTTGCTCGTGTGTTTTTGTTGTTTATGGAAGTACCATGCAACTTTTGCCGAAGTTCAGTTTTGACTTTATTCAAACACAGTGTGTAGGATCCGTTTACCTAGTTTATTTGCCGACTTTACGGGTATGAAAATTGGATGGTCTCCTTTAACCTTTGGTATTTTTTGGATCTTGCAGATGTTTCCAGCACTGAGAGCAAACCTCTTACACCAGAATGGCTCTTATCAAAATCATCTGAATCTAGGCCGCCAGGAGCACTCATGGTAGCAATAGTCTGTTTTGCTTGTAGTTTGGTTATTTGACTGTCATCTCCAAATAGTGTACAGTTTTTAGGCATGAAAATTCTCATCATTCTTCCTTACAGGATTGCCCAAAGACACCTGGGGCTGGGTATGGTGGTCATGAACCGCCAACTCGTCCAGCAGGTTCTCTTGCAGGCAGTCATGAAGTACGTGATGTGCCAGGAAGAGAACATTGGCGTGTAGATGGGGTACGTGATTCGGATAAAAAGGATTGGTGGCGTCCCAGTGCTCTTGAAGTTGATAGCAATCGGCAGAACGAAAGCAATCGGCAGAGCGAAAGCAATAATCGTCGCATATGGCGAGAAGAGGAGCGTGAGAGTAATAATGCAACTGTTCGTCGAGACCGCTGGAAGGAAGGAGACCAAGTTGACTCAAGAAAAGGCCGCTGGGTAGCTGGTCCCTTTAGGGATTCAGCAGATAACAGACGAATACCTGACAGGTGGGCGGATACAGGAAATCGTGATGGAAACATTGACATGCGTCGTGATAAGTGGAATCCTAGCTGGGGACATGATGAGAAGGAGAAAGATAAGTGGGCTGATTCTGACAAAGATGGAGACCATTACCGTGTGTTTACTAATAATAGAGATATTGAGCGCGATATTGATGCACCACGTGATCGACCATGGCGATCTCATTCTTTCAGTAATCGTGGCCGTAGTGATACCCCGGTGCTTGGTAGCACACCACCAAAGTTTGCTCCAGGCTTTGGCATGGGAAGAGGACGTGGTGATTCACCTTCAAGCTTTTCTGTCGGGCGTGGCCGGGCTGGTTTCAGTGCCGGGGCTGCATACCACGGTCCGCCAGTACCTGGTTCACCCATTGGTGCATCAGATATTGGGTTTCATAGGTCTAGCAAGCTTGATGGGCTCTATCGATATCCAAGGGGAAAGCTTTTAGATGTATATCGAGTCGGTCAACAGACACACGCATTTGCTCATTATCCAGAAGACTTTACCGAAGTGTCCAAGCTTACTCAACCTGAACCGCTGGACCCTCTGGCTCTTATTGTTCCTGAAGCAGAAGAGGAGGTACACTTGCATCCTTGAGCTTTCATGTGATCGATTGTCTATTGTTTTTCACCTCTTTTTAAGATTTTGCATGGTTATGCCCACCTTTGAGCTGTTGAAAAAATAATGCCTATGCTTTACTTCCTATGGGCTGCATGTAGTTAACCCTAATATGACAGATTCAACTTTGCTGTAATGACCTCTACCAATTTGTCATAGTGAAATGATTAGATACCAATTTAAATACCGTGGTAGCATTGCGGTGTCAAGAAATTACAAATTAGGTATCCGGTCCATGCTTTTGCTGCCTCTCTCAGATCCTCTGCGTTTTGCTTTCATGGTTGACATTTATTGGTTGTGGACATCAGCAGGCGTTGTGTAACTGCAGGCTGTCTTATTAGGGATCTATGAGGGACATATTGTCAGCAGTGGTGCAATTCAAAATACGCCGAAAGAGATACATGGGAATAGGCCTAGAGACGACTCGGTTCGAGGCCGTCCACGCATTCTAAAGACCATGGGTAATATTAGGTGCCTATAGATCAAGTGGATTGAGTTTTTGAGTAAATAATAAGGATATCGCCTAATTTAAACAGGAGGGAGGGAGGACAGTAGTTTTGACCGACGGAAGGATGACGATTTTTACGACGAGCCTAGTCTTAGCGACAGCCGTGTCGCTGAGGGTGTAATGGAGATGGAATCACGCTTTGCGGATGCTGATAGTGCTGAAATTCAGACGCGGACTGAAGGTATCCAGGACTTAAATATTTACGTTCTGTATTGGCAGATAAGCTCTGTGGTTAAAGAATCTTTTTATTGTAGGCTTGAAGTCGGAGTCAGCATGGCGTCCAAGCCGGTTAACAGAAGAGGCTCTTGCAACTCAATCCAGAGATGACAACTGGAAACGTGAGACTCCTGGTCGGAGTGACGGCATTTGGCGGCGGAGTGGGGATAGTTATTCTAAAGATAAAGATGGAAGACACAAATTGCAAAGTGAGGATGCTGATCGGGATGATCATGACTGGAGTAAAGGTAGTAGGAGCTATGAAGAAAAAGGTTGGAGACTTGACAATGGTATGTTGCGAGAAGAACATGAACGGAAAAGTACAACCACCAGGGAGTTCAAGAAACCTACGAGATATGCTAATCCAGAGGAACTTTTACTACTCTATACTGATCCACAAGGAGATATACAAGGTCCCTTTAGTGGGCAGGACATTATTGGCTGGTTTGAGACTGGTTTTTTTGGTATAGAATTGCCTGTACGTCTGGCTGATGCACCTGAGGATAGTCCATTTGCGCCACTTGGGAATGTCATGCCTCATTTGAAACCAAAAGCGAAAGTACCTCCAGGATTTGATATAGTGAAACAAACAGAGGAGCCGACATCCAGAACAGAATCAGATATGATCTCTACAATGAAGAATGTGCAGAATACTTCTGTAAATTATATTGAGCCTTATAGAATTTCTTCAGTAGTACCTGGTTTAATTAGCCAGCCACGGCGAGATGCAATTGAAGGTATCTTTGTTTGCATCTTTTGTGACACAATACATTTTCCAGAATGTGTAATTGTTATGTCTTTTCTGCTGATTGATTTGTTGCGTATTGTTAATAAGAATATGAATTTTTGTAACAGGTAGTACACAGGATAAATTACCAAGTGTAAGTAGCTTTGGAGCAGTGCCTGATGCTGGCTACGAAACTACTTTATTGGCTAGGAGCAGGATGTCATCGTTTCCTGGACCTCAGATCCCTGGTGGACACATGCATCAGACTCCACCGGAGATTTCTGGAGACTGGAATGGAACAGGAATGACTTCAAATGCTGCATTCCTTGGTTTGCCAGCTACACCTGGACGTCAGACATCAGACTTGTCTAGGAAACCAGACATTTTGTCACATCTCCCAAGCAATGCATTAGGAATTGATCCAAATTGGGCTGGTCTATTGAATCCTGAGCTGGCAGTTCCTGGTGTTGGACATAACCCTCTTGAAAACTTGAGTCCCCTTCAACAACTTGAATTTTTGAAGCACTTTGGTAGCATCAAGACTGAATCGAAGATTCCACATCAGGTTCCATTGCAGCAGCAGCATTCACAGAACTTCCAGTCACATTCTCAACTGGCAGCAGGACATGTTTTGGAAGATATTTTAGCACAAGAATATTTTATGCAGCAGCAAGCCAAGCAACAGCAACAACAGAGAGCTGAATTATCAATGTCTGGACTGCCTGTATATGATCCAATTTTAAGGATGAAACAGCAGCAGCAGCAGCAGATACAGCCTCAGCAACTGCAACAGCTGCAACAATTGCAACAGCAACAGCAGCTACAACAGCTGCAGCAGCAACACTTGCAGCAACTGCAGCAACAGCAGCAGCTACAGCAGCAGCAGCAGCAGCAGCAGCAGCAGCAGCAGCAGCAGCAGCAGCAGCAACTGCGTGTTGAGCATTTGTTGGTGCCACAATCTCACCCTCGTCTCTCTGCTTACGATCCTCATCAAGTTCCATCTGGACTAAACAATGGGGGTCTCGAGTCTATCATTCCTCATCAATCTAAGGATGGAGATATGCACTTTGTTGAACAGCTATCGAGACCTATTGGTGCCCCATTTGATCAGCTTGTTCAATTAACAAAACAACAGGATTCGAGGGGTCAACTTGCACAATCTGAAGAAAGTCAATTACTACGCCAATTTGGCGTAAGTGAAGAGAAACGTATATCTGGTGTTTGGGAAGCTGATGAGTCTGGCCAGTTGCGAACTCAAGCATTTTCTTCTCCATCGTTGGAAACTATGCAGCATCAACAGATGCGTCATTTGCAACATCAATCTAGCTTCCCATCGCCTCATCGCCAGATTCAACAGGACCGAAGAATTCGTCAGAATAGTGTTGGCAATTTATATGATTCAGGCATATTTAATGATGAGAGAGGCCCTCCCGCATTGTCCAAGGATGTTGCCTCGCGTTTTTCAGAGGTCGAGATCTTGGCAGAAAAACTTACTGCTGGCATGCAGTTTGACAATCCATCACCTCAACATTCGTCTGTTTCACAAATAGCAAGCCAGGACAAGGTGGATGCGTTGCTGCAAGCTTGGGCTGCTTCATCAGGCCTGGATAGGCCAATGGTTCCAAGTGAAGAAGAACATTCTTCAGGGATAGTTGAATCCGCTCCTGGATGGCAATCGGTAAATGATGAAAGCATACAGCGTTTTGGGTCAAACGAAGTCGATAACATGTCACAAGTTGGTCCCGAAGAAAATGTACCTGAGGTCGCTGAAACGCTTAGCATCGACGGAATCATGTCAGGTGCTGCAATCAAACATGTTATACAACCGACTAAGCCTAGCAAATTCAGTGCTAATTTTCTGATTGATAAGACGAGCAATAATGAGCTCATGTCAACTAATGCAGTTGAGAACGTTGTACGGTCAGGTAAGCCAAGAGAACCTAAGAACAACTTATTGCCTGAAGCGACAGTTGTGGTAGGTGATATGGAAACGGAAACCATGGGTCCTACAGACAACCATAATAAAGCTAACTTAGCTTCTGCTGCATCCTTAAGCCAGCAAGATATCATAGATGATGGTGATTTTGTAGAGCCCAAGGAGGTGAAAAAAAATAAACGGCGATCTTCAAAGAACAAAAGCGCTGGTAATAAAGCTGCTGCAATGTCAATTTCTGAACCAATGGCACCTGCACCTGCATCAAAGAAAGAGACGGGGCGTCAGGTCCAGCAGGAGGTCAAGGAGGTCCTTCCTTCTCCCCCAAAAGGACCTTCATTAGGAGACTATTTGACTGTTAAAGAAGAAGTACACAACTCCCCGCAGTTGCCAGCATGGTCAGTTGATGTAAGTAAACAGGCCAGAGCAACAACATCCTTAAAGGAAATTCAGGAAGCTGAACGGGCAGCAAGGGAAGAGAAAGAGAGGCAATTAGTGTTTCAACAGCAGCAAATGCTGCTTCAGCAGCAGCAACAACAGCAGCAGTTGCAGCAATTGCAAGCAGCTGCTTCCCCAAAGCCAGCAGGAGTGCGTGCTTCTGGTGTCAACGGTTCTGTTTGGCAACGGCCATCAGTCCCTTCAACTCCTACATCTCAAACAGTTTCTGCACCACCAGTAAATGTAAAAAGTAAGGTGGGCACTATTGATGATGATGATCTCTTTTGGGATTATAGCGAGGATGTTTTTGCACTCGGCAATGTTAAGCAAAGTCAAAAATCAGAGAAGTATGTTCATATTATATTCCTAACTTATTACACACTTCGGATTAGCTATTTAGTTCTATGTCTCTCCCAATTGTTGCTGATACTCTGCTTTGTTTGCAGGCCCCAGTTCCCTGTTCTAATTTCTTCAAAAGGAAGTTCATCTAAGCCTATACCGATAAAAGTTGCCACAGGAAGCACAGGTACTAGCACTTTCAGGCAAGCTAGTGCAGCCCCAGCAGCACCCCAACCAAGTGCTTCAGATTTCCCTTCTTTGTCATCCCCTGTGGTTTCAAAGGCAAATACAGTTCCCTCAAAGTCAAAAAAGCAGGGCCTTAGCAAAAAAGGTATTCTTTGGTTTCTTCATTATCCATCAGTTCTCAGAATTTCTGACTAACTGCGCCTTACATTATCCAGATGATGCCCCTTCAAAGGTGTTAGCAGCTAGTGCAGATGGCCAAGCATTTCGGCAGTGGTGTGAGATCCAGATGCAGCAGCTCACAGGGAATGATGGTATCTATCATGTATATTTACTTACATAAGATCTGTATTTATATGCCGCACTTCTAATAAGAATGTTCCATTGGCCAATATTGCAGATGTGACTCTGCTCGAGTTCTGTGTGTCATTGCCTTCATCTGTCGAAGCTGGCGAGTACATAACTGAGTATCTGGGCCGTAGTCCTAGTGTGGAAGTCTTCAAGACTGAATTTCTTAGGAGGAGAGAAAGCTTACCTCCTGCAGCTATTTATTCTGTTTTCAATATTAGTGATGCGGTTATT
>JAANSK020275025.1:0-11368 GCA_011763485.2 Isoetes engelmannii
ATTTACTCTTTAGAGATATTTTACGGTCTCATTTATTACACTATACTATAATTTGGTTAAAATATAGTTTCATTGGGTTTAGCTTTTGCTAAGGTGTCTACGCTCTCTCTCTCCCCCCCTCTCTCTCTCTCTCTTCAATATTTCATTGTCAAACATGATATTCGAGAAATTAACTTTGAATATCTACATAGAAATGCATCACTCTTACTTCAATTCTTAATGTGCTTTTTGCTTCTCACAAATTGGAAATTTGAATTTAGCTATATAGAATATAACATTTGATTGCAAAGTTCCATGCTTTGGATATTACACAACAAATATCTAGTTGGTCAAATTCAATTATAAGACCAAAAAAACGTTGTTCAGATCAAATGTAATTGATATGCGTTAATATATAAATATAAATATTGTGGCCAATTATATTTTATCATAGTCAACAACATCTTTGAGAAGACTATGATCTTCCAAAATTAACTCAATAGGGAGAGTTCCAATTCCATCTGCAATTGCAAACATCATTTGCCTCATTTGTTCCCTAAACTCCTTTTTGTCAATTAGGCCATTTCCATCAGCATCAAATGTGTTGAATGCAGAATCATAGATTTTGTTCAATTCATCATCTGACTTGGAAATAGGGACGCCTAAATGCGTCTCCAAGAGACAGAGACGATATAGATCTGCAAACAGTTCCGTTTTAGAAAGCACACCATCCTTGTTGACATCTAGTTGTTCAAATCTGGAATCTGTAGCAATGGAGAACGCTTTCTCGTCAAGAGCAAATCGTCTGACTGCAGAGCCATCGACCAACACCACTGCCATCGTGACAAACTTCAACCAAGTATGCTAATGAATGTAGAGATGTATAAGAAAAAATGTTGCTATATGGATGGATTTAGGATCTCCTTGGCAATTTGCTGGATTGGAAGCAAAGGAGATGTATATATAATGCCTATGGTGGAAGGGCAGCCACCAGTCGGCTAGGCTACTAAGAAACACGCATAATTTATGTGCATGTTGACCTTCTAAAAGCCTGAGGAACCATGAAAGCCAACCATTAGAAGAAGGGAAAAAATTTTAACGTCCGCCGACAGACATGAAAGCCAACCATTGGAGCATATTTGGCATTTTTTATTCTGCTTGGCCGACAGATATAAGAATATTCGAAGGCATATGCATGATTTGTGGCCTGTTGACAAGCTTGGCTTTCTAAAAGCCTGCGGAACTGGCCGACAGATTTAAGAATATTCTACCGCATATGCGTGATTCATGGTCTTGTTGATTCCAAAAAGCTTGCATTCTTGTTGATTCTGTGCCGCCGGACCTGCCTTCATCGAAAGAGGTTCGCATTTGAAGAGCACCAGCAAAGATAATGCCTTTCAAAGCTTTTCCTACTAGTATGTGTGCAGTTTCGTTCCTATTTCCTGGATCAAGCCAGGTCAGTACATCAAAACCTAATGTGCGTTATCATCAGTTTTTCGTTGCCACATGCTTCTTCTGGCATGGATTTTACCTCCAGATCTCGCTCACAGCGGCTTTTGCCGCTCTCCAAAGTATCGGTTTTGTGTTCCCAAGAACAAGATTTGCCCTGCTTCTCTGATTTAAGATTCGCAACAAACTCCAAGAAACTTTAGGCTGGCTTCATATTTGCAGCATCTTCATTTTGTATGATCAATTCTGTCTCTAACAATCTTTTGTGTCAAATTCTCACTTCGATATACTTTCAATATTTGAGATGCTCGGTCAAGTGTTTCTGCCATGGATTTACCGTCTCCGTCTTTCTCCAGGGCTTTGATTTACAGTACTTCTGTAGTTGGGTTGGACAAGCGTTCCCTCACATCGGTGCATTTTCTGGAGCTCTGAAGGTCTGCAGCCTCAAGAGACAATACATCGGTGAGTTTTTACTCTTAAAGATTAGGCTTCAAACAGTTTGAGAGAGTAGATCTTTCTTTTTAAGTGCTCCAGAACAGAACAGACAGTCTCAAATAACGCTTTAGGACATCAGTTACTCTTAAAGATTAGGCTTCAAACAGTTTGAGAGAGTAGATCTTTCTTTTTAAGTGCTCCAGAACAGAACAGACAGTCTCAAATAACGCTTTAGGACATCAGGTGAGATAAAGAAGGCCTTGCATTCCTTAGTGAATTCAAATAGCTGCCCTGTTAAGATCATTGCACACATGATATGCGCGATGTGGGTTTTTGGGACTCAGAAGCACATTAGTTTGAAGACAAACCCCCTAGAGAGAGGATGTAGGTTGAAACCCTAACCCTAGAGAGAGAGGGTGGGAGGGCGCTAGAGAGAGAGTGGGAAGAGACAAAGATCTAAATAGGAATATATCATTCTCAACTTAAAATGTTTTGCCGATTCTGGATATCCTTAGAACCGAAAGAGACGAGGCTTATTCTGAGCTTTAAGAGAACATCATCAGAATTCCTAGATTGTTTTGGCTTAATTTGCTATGCTAATCTATTATTATAAAACAATCAAAACATGTGCCAAACACCATATCGCAAACCATTTTTGTTTTAAGTGAGTGTTTAGTATTGCCAAGCTAGTGTCTCTTTATTGATTCCACCAAAGGATTTGTAACACCAATTGAAGTCATGTATTTTGTAAGAAATAAAACCGAACAAAGTTAATTACTTGTTCCTTTCGTCAAATGTCACCATTTCTTCTTTTCGAATGTACTATTGATACTTTCTCTCTTCAAAATGCTGGTTTTAGATTGTGAAGAGCATAATTAATTAAAAAAACCCCCTCTAAAGTAATTTTTTTTATTACATTTTTGAAAATTGGAATTTGCATTTGCTAAGTCACTTTGTTAATGGCTTAAAGTATGTGAAGCCTATTGATATATTGATGGGTTCGGGAACTTTTTGAGGTGGGAAGAAAGATTTCCTGCAAGTTTTAAACTTGCTTGCTAATCTATAGAATTCTAAACAGCTGCTTTTGAAGGATTATGAAGAGAAACTCAAACATTAGAGCAGGGAAATCTAAGCAGCTTCTTTTGAAGGATTATGAAGAGAAATTCAAACATTAGAGCAGGGAAATTTGCTGCTAATTTCATGATATACTGCAATGGTAGGATTGTGAACCATGGTAATTAAATGGTGTAAGGACACGTTACCTATGGTTTTGCTACAAAATGCTGGCATCGAGGAAGAAGAGGAATGTTAGGTAATATTTGCCTTTTTTTAAATAAATGATGTTGTGACCTACACACATAGGAATACGTGTTTTGAGTATCCATTGAGTTCTTTACGTTAAATAAGAATATGCTTAATTCGACAAGCAAGGATATACTTTGCAAAATACCATAAAAGATAACGCGCAAGAGCAAGCTAAAAGTTATCAGAACAGTGGCGATGAAGAGGGCAAGCATTGTGTCAATATGCATTGTTGTATGCCAAATTCTTATGGTGCAGGCCAAGTCTCACCATAACCATAATTCTCCTCAATCTCATACTAGATCCCATTCTGGAAGCTTTGATTTCTTCTACTTTGTTGTACAGGTGAGCACAAAAGGAAATACTTCAAATTAAGAATCTGTATGGAATGTCTTGTCTTGAAAAGCCTGTATGGGAATGTTTTGTGTAATGCTTTGTCTTGAAAAGCCTGTATGGGAATGTTTTGTGTAACTTTAGTTTTAGTAAGTTCAATGCTACCAAGTGTGGGAAAACTAACTTAATTTTCATTTCAGTGGCCTGGAGCTTACTGTGACAGCGACAGAACCTGCTGTTATTCTTCAGCAGGGAAGCCAGAGGCAGATTTTTCCATTCATGGTCTCTGGCCAAATTTCAACGACGGCACTTATCCCAAAAATTGCGAGGCCCACGAATCGTTCGATGTTTCAAAGGTCTAGAACCTTTTTCTTTGTCTGGGTTCGTCGGTTTAAAGATACATAGATAGATAGATAGATAGATAGATAGATAGATAGATAGATAGATAAGATACATTTTTAACGTACTACACAGTCTCATACTTTGTGTAAATTTTTGTGCAGATCAGAGAAATCAGGCCAGAGTTGAACAAGTATTGGGGATCATTATCGTGCCCAAGTAGCAACAGCTTGAAATTCTGGTCTCACGAATGGAGCAAGCATGGCACATGCTCGGACGGATTCGACGAATCGGCATATTTCTCAGCGGCTTTGAAACTAAGAAAGAGTTTAGATTTGCTCGCAGGCCTTGAAAGTGCCGGAATCAATCCAGACGATGGAATGTACAGTCTTGACGCTATCAAAGATGCACTAAAGGAGACGATTGGGCACATCCCAGCTGTCCAATGCAACCGAGATCCTGACCGGACAGCTCAGCTTTACCAGATCTACACCTGCGTAGATGTGGATGGTTCAACCCTTATCGATTGTCCTGTTTTTCCCACAAACAATTGTCCTTCGCAAATCCAATTTCCTGCTTTTGGGACATCCACAGATCACGAACTCTAATCAATAATTGGCCACTTGTTTTGGTTGACTTTACGCACTTAATAAGTTTTCCAAACGTGCCCTCCAACCTTGTTAACTGGCGCACCGCACGTTAGCTTGTCCTTCTCTTATACGCTAAGACATCTCAAAATAAAGGGACCTTTAATGTGGTGATGTGGCATAATCCAAACGGTTGGTGTGCTGTGTGATAAAAATTTAAAAGACACCATTATTTACTTACATGGTATTGTCATACATGAATGATGGAAAACATAAAAAAAAGTATTCCATTCTATTTTATTCTAGTCTTAGTGGTAGTATGTTTGATCCACACTAGTAAGAAAAGCATCAACACGACACATACAATTCGAAGTAGGATAAGTTGCGTCAATGGAAAGAAGAAAAAACAATCACATGGATTGCCAACCAAAAGTGGGCAAATTCCTAGTGAAGGATCAAGTGCTAGGTAACTGCTTGGTTTGAGGGGTTTTCGGCGGGTAAATCGAGCAGGCACCGCCTCTCCTCCAAAGGTTGCATATGGCCCGCGTCGTCTATTTTAAAGACGGATATTAAATTGACTTCAAGGTTAGGAACATAAAGTGTACGGTCCAAATGAACATCTCCTGAAGGTAGAGACATGATTATAGTACCTACTCTGTACACCTAGCAGTCTCTTTTCTATTCTTGCCCTCTTTCTTGGTTTTGGTGCCATGTTTTTGAACAGTTCCTTCCTATTAATCATATGATCAGTGGCTCCAAAATTCAAATACAAATCCGGCAGGTAAACCGGGGAGCGGCGCCGTCGCGCGCCCCTGCCAGAAACCACGAATCGGGTGGCTACCAAACATAAGCCGTCGTTTGAGGGAAATTACGTGCTGGCTTTCATTGCGGATTCTTGCAAGCAGGGCCGATTTTGGCCTTTTAGTCTCCAGTTTCTTCCAAAATCAGTCTTGCAAAAAGCATTAGGGATTTTTTGAGATTACAGTCTCCAGTTTCTTCCAAAATCAGTCTTGCAAAAAGCATTAGGGATTTTTTGAGATTACAAAAGAGCCTTTAAAACATGTCAGGCAAATGAAGAAAAACGACTACCACTCAAAAATTAGAGCCTGACGGGTTCAGACAACAAAATAGTTATAACTAACTGATGGGTAAATGATTGGATCACATTTTTCAGCATAAGTGTTTATAGAAAAATCCAAATGGGCTATTTTTTAGCCAAACATAGATCTCATTGAGATCTTTCCAACCTTGGGTGCTTTCATATATTTTAACCACTTATGATTGTCAAAACTCCAAAAAAATGTTGTTTTTAATGTTTTTTAGTATGCTGTGGGGTTAAAAGTCGTGCAAATCACCTAAGCTTGAAAAGATCTCAATGAGATCTATCTATTGCACCCAAGAAAGACTCATTTGTAGAAAAAGGGATCCAGTGAGCTAGTTATAACTGTTTTGCTGACTGGATTATCAGTTCTATTTTCTGATTGGTTGCTCATACAAGTTAGTCAGCAGTTCTTAGAAAGCCCTTTTGTGATCTCAAGAAGTCCCTAATGTTTATGCATGTTTTCTTCAAGCAAAACCATCATGGCAGTGAGCTTTCTTGTTAGAAAGATCAAGACATGGATCTATTGATTTTGATGCAAGAATTGAGTACAAATGAGACGAAGAAGGGGTCAAGAAAAGGGGAACTGGCTCAAGAACGAAATCAATAACACAAAAAAAAGGGAATTTGGCCTAAAACTAGGAAATCTGGTACCAGAATAGGGGCTCAAGGGCAAAATGGACAAACAGGGGACCTTTACTCAAACTCAATGAATGCTCTGCCGACGAATCCCCTGCAAACAAACATGATTCTTTTGCTTCGAACAAGGGAATGGAAAGCTCTGCCTGGTGGCTATAGCTCAAATGAATCGTGACTCTGCTCCACAAGCTGCTGCTTACTGAATCTGTTGCAGCTCTGTAATATCGGACCGCAAGATTGTGAAAGATCCAAAAGCTGCTCTACCCTGCCGGCCGGCTGCTACAAACACGTTGGACTATGCCAGCACTGTAAGCAGCGCCACCAGAAAACCTGTAAACTCAAAATTACCAAAATAAGTAAATAGGAAATATTCCAAGAATTTTTCCTAAATGGTCGTTTACAATCTTCTAGTTTCCCCGATAAAAGCACGTTGTGGTATATCAAAATGGGTGACCCCTCTGTCTTCCCAAAATGTGGTCGCGCCCCCGCCACTTTTGTGGTATGAAACTATAATTATGGCACCGCCCAACCAGATCGTAACTTATTGCCTTAATGGAGTCCTAACTTGTGGGGGAAATTCTAATTTACAAAACTAAAATTCAAATTCATGTTCTTCGGCCCCTTCCTATTCTTTATCCCCTAGGTTTTTTGGTTCCTTGCTGCAAGCTCCAATCCATTGGGGTTATGTATGTCACTGTGGTAATCCATCCACAAACCAGCATTTTAGGTAGAACAAAGAAAATGAACAAGAACCAAAAAAGAAAAAACCCAAAAAAAAAGATGCCAGAGGAAAAAAAGAATAGAATAGAATAGAATAAATTTTTTATCATCCACGGAGGCCAATGGCCTATGGGACCTGTACAAAGAGAAACATCAAGCGCATTACGACCCGGGTGAAAAACCCCTCTTGGGGAAAAATCGTGGCAGCAATGAGCTTGCGGGTATGCCAGACATGGGGATTCCATCACAAGCTAATAGGACAAAGTCGATGCCTTTCCGCCATGACCTCTTGGAGATACGATCCCAGAGCCCCTACCGCAGGAGATGCAATGTCTGATTCGGTACCAAAGAAGAAAGGAAAGAATGGAGCTTGCAAAATTGGCAAAAGGATCTGGTTCATCAAGAAGTACAAGCATTAAACGTTGTATTGTGTTTAACTTATTAAATTCTTTCCACAGACATACCAAAAGAATTGAGGATAGCATGAAGAACAAAACTTTAATTGAATTTTTGAAGGAAAAAGCATTGGAAAATTTTATAGGTGAAGAATTAAAGGATTTGGAAGCCAAGAGCATTTCAATAGTTTCCCATAAATATATATTGCGGGAGATGAAAAAAGAATTGAGTAAAATTTTTAACGTTGTAACGTTCCTAACCGACATGCCCTTAACCAACTGGACAAAACCGTCCAGATGTTTATGAGTAGTCGCTTCTACCCATTTATGCCGGTGTCTCGGGAACGCCCCACAGGCACCTCAATGATCGAATACTCGAGCAGTCTACCATGGGCCCGTTACAATCTCTCCCATTAGAACTATGCTCGTCCTCGAGCATCCAAGACAATGACTTAAAAAACCAGTATACCACTGACTGGGTGGTTACCAAGATTACCAAGTTACACATGCATATAGGCACCCATGGAGACTCGAACTTGAGACCTGCTGTGATACCAATTGTAACTTTCCTAACCGACATGCCTTTAACCAACTGGGCAAAACCGTCTAGACGTTTATGAGTAGTCGCTTCTACCCATTTATGTCGGTGTCTCGGGAATGCCCCACTTGCACATTCAAGGATCGAATACTCGAGCGGTCTACCATGGGCCCATGAAGACCAAGAGGTCGTGGGACCCATACAATGGGCTAGTATAATCATTATTACTAGGATTAAGAAAACCCCCCGCCTCGAAAGCTTTTGAAGGGAAAAACCTTTGCAGTAACGATGCATCAAGAACCTCAAGTATGTATAAGGCTAAGTCATGCACAGATGGTGCTCTGAGAACTTGTGGGAGCGTGGAATAGAATGGTATGGCCAAATAATGATTCCAGACCATCTCAAAAGCAAGACATCTTAGAAGATTATGGTTCTCATCTTCAATAACATGTAACTGGCAATACACACATAATCTTGCTTCTTGCGACAATTGCAGCTGCTCCTTGTCTCAATCTGTAGCTTATGGGACCCTATGAGAATTGATGCAATAACTACAAGCTTTTTCTTGGACAAAGAAACACCTACACCCTATTCTGCCATACAAGAAGATATTTTGATATGTGTTTGTCATGAGGAGGTTAAAGAGTGCAAATTTGTGAACTCTATGTATAAGTTGTTGTTTGATACTCATGATATTCTTTCTCTTTCTGATAAGTGGCCCCTTCAACTCCTTCCTCCTCAACGGCAGCAGATGTGGTCTTGGGCATGGGATAAGCTACTTCATCCTAAAGTGGCAGTTCTTTGGTGGAAAATTCTTCATAGATGTCTTCGGGTTAATATGCTTGTCCACAAGTTTAACCCTAGAATATCAGATCAGTGTCCAGTATGCAAGCGTGGATCTGAGACCATTGAGCATTGCTTTTTCCTCTTTATATTTAATCAACTTTCACATGTCCTTCATAATATTGTAGCGCATTTCTTCAAAAACACCTCTTCTTTGAACTTAACAAAGGACTAGAAATGCACGACAATAGCGTAATTAGTCTATTTTAAAGGAAGAATCCTGACATCCTTAAAAAACAAAACAAAAAAAGTTCCTAGTCGGAGTACTTCCAGACATGTAGAAGCAAATTAATTACACAACCTGGGATTGATGACATGATACAAAATAATTAGAGGTAAAGGGAAAAAAACGGGTACTGTCAAAATCCAGGTTTAAAGCTTTAGAGGATCCCGGTTCCAATAATATTGGAGGAGGCACCTTTTCTTGGCATGCACATGCACATTATTGAGATCGAGATGGTAATGCAAAACATGCACAACCCACTTCCTCCTTCCGCTCGAACTGGCTATGGGGCACAACAATGTTTCTTCTACCGATGATATCCAAGCCCTTTTTTGCCATAATGGCCTTTATTTTCATGGCGTCCTTGGCCCCAATACAGTCGATTGGAGTCCTTCCAGAACGACCACGTACCTACTCTTCTTAACTAGGTTTATACTTATCCTTCCCTTCCTCACATGAAGGTGGAGCAAGTTAATATAAATGAGGATTCCCTCTCCAAATAGTTGTTGAAGCAAATTATTAAGTGCACTTTCATGCAATTAACCTCGTGTCCATCTAGTGGAAATAATGCCTAGTATATCACCTTGTTAAAAAGAGCATCACAACGAATTTTCCAATAATTTGCCAACATTTCCTAAGGCCTTTAAGGGGCCAATTTTTGTTTTTTACAACACAACTAATACCCCTTGTAATTATAATTAAATTCTCCCTAAAACTCCCTTTTATTTAGGTGCATATTCATACGAGGGGCAACGTAGGGTAGCAAGAGCCACCTTTTACCCCTCCCTATAATTGTACAACAATGTACCAACTTAGCACTATTAAGTATAGTTGGTCAAATCTTATAGTACCTCACTAATGTCACTATATGGTATACCTCAACTTGGAGAAGCATACCACACAAACAAGGACCGCTGTCTACGATCTAAAGCGAGGCAGAACTTGTGAATATGCCCATCCAAAGCTTTTGGCGCCCGAAGGCACCTCTCATACGAATATGCACCCGAACAAAAAAGGGGTTTTAGGGTGGTTTTAATTATAAATGTAAGGGGTAATAGTTGTGTTGAAGAGCAAATTGTTAGTGGCAAATTTGAGATGCAATACAAGTTAAACACAACCACTTCTTGTTTAGCATCACCCAGATGCAAAATGGTGCCTAATAAGGCGCCTTGATAATTTTCTATAAAAGCTCCAATATTTTAACACGTGTTTACCTTGTTAACTCAGTACTTACCATAACAAATCTGAAAAACCATTGCCTAAAGGGTCAAAGCGTGTAGGTGGGGGTCATATTTGCGCACGCCAAGCACCCCCTAAGCACCTTGGATAACATTTTTTTAGACGAGTTTTCTTTTTCTTTTTGTGGCTCGAGCCCGTCAAGCTACTCTGTTTAGGGTTTTTTGGGGCGTGCCCGTCATCATCTTGGACGCACGCTTTTTGCGCCCTCCGTAGTCGAGCAGATGCTCATCATCATCATGGCAGTCCTTGGCGACAGATTTGGAGCAGTGGAGGCCGCCACTAATAATTTCGAGATGGTTTTAAGCCCCATTGAAAATATTCTGCCATTGCAATTTTACAAAGTGGCGAGATGGCAGGAAAGGTTAGGATCCTATTCCTTTCCCTAATCTTTAGGATCTATTTTTGGTTGTTTAACAGAGTATTAATCTCTTTCTTGCATTGCTTCCTCATTTGCATGAATGAAAAATCTCTATTATTACAGATTGGTGACAGTTATATCCGGATCACTTGTATAATATACCTTGGGAAAGATTTGTCTTATAGTTATGTCACATCTATACCGCCTTTAGTAGTATGCTGCAATTTTGTGTTTGAACTTGTGATGTGCTAGTTTTTTTTTCTCAAATCTTATGCCTATGATGTGTATTTTTTCTTTTGAATAATTTCTTATCAGTAGGCATGGAAAGCATACTGTACTATAGTCTCTATCACAATGATACCTTGTTTTCTATAATCTGCTGCAGCTCTACAATGGGCATGCAATGGAAGAATAGGAGAAAAAAAACCCAGAATTTGTTTAACTTTGACATTGTTTATGAGGATTACCAATTTGGTAAAGGCGGCATTTTGTCTTAGCAGGCCGCAATATAGGTGCTCTTTAAAATGTTAGGCCTAATTTGCATCCTTGAAACTGCTTCTAGAAATATTTTATTGGCTTTCCTTCAGATAAAAGGAACTGACCACTAAATAAACTGTAATTTTGGTTGTGGCCATTAAGTTTGAACGTGACTGTTACTAATACATTTTTTTTTCCTGTGTATCAGAACATGCGTTTTGCAAATTCTGTTTAAGAGTTTAATGTGTACATGCGCTTGCCAAATGAAGGAAGGGATCCCTCATCCTTAAGGCGAGATGAATGCACCTCAGATGATTTTTTGAGTGTATGGCAATTTGAACTGAAGGATGGGAAGATTAAGTTGCATCAGATTCGGCCTCAATTTGCAGATGATCTTCAAGACATGGTAAATA
>JAANSK020275036.1:0-11367 GCA_011763485.2 Isoetes engelmannii
TTCAGTTCTTCACTAGCATCTTAGCGCTTCACGCTGGTTGTCTTCCTCTATTCCTTCATAGTCATAGAGCACTATCACTTATTATGGTGTCATTTTTGCGGCGTTCCATTCCCGCTTGCGGTGGATTTCTTTCATCTTGCAGTCCCTTGCAGGATTTTACTTTCAGAATTTGAACTCACCCGTTCTACGAAAATTTTCTCCTCCGTCTCATTTTGGTGCCTAAGGATTATGCGCCTTAGCTGGGCCAGATCTTGGAAACGCGAGTAGAACACAACATTGCACTCCTCAGCTAGATCCGATCCTTCTGGCTAAAACTAATGATTATAGTTCTGTTTTAGGACAAGTTTCTAGAGTGTTCTTTCATGAATCCCTTTACATGAAAGCTGGAGTCGCCAAAGGCTTTCATATTCATAAATCCTTTTACATTTTTTGGCAGAATCTTGAGCAGGCTTTTTGACAGAATCTTGGGCATCTTTTAGAGCCGCAACCTTCAAATTTGCAAACATGAGAGTGTCAGAATCAGAAATATGCTTATTCTGCTGTTGTTGATGAAGTGCTTCATTTTTTACTCGATCAAGGGCAGTATGAAAAGAATATTCAGAGAGATGACCTTCTAAATTAATGATGAGGCCCTCAAAAGATTTTGGCAAGCTGTTTAACAACATACAGATAGGGTGCTCCACCATATACTTCGCCGAGAATCCCCCATCGGATGGACACGCCATCGAATGGACCTTCCATTGAACCCGGATCCTAGAATGGTCAGGACTCCAAACTGAGGAATGAAGCGACGTTCGCCCTTCCGAACAGTAGGCTCCTATATCAACGGAAGCATAAAACATACATAAGCACAGAACATAACAATAGAACTACGACGAAAGGTAGTAAGATCCATCCAACATCATCACTAAACATGCATCTAATCGATACTACACATGAGGAGGCTCCTACCCTGGTTCAGACTCGTAAGGGACTTTGACTGACGTAAAAGCTCCAAGATAGATTAGACCAAGTCATTGCCAATGACTTGGGCTGACATATAGACAATGGCTAGGGTTAACCACTCCATCCGCCCCTCTTGTGCATGCTATGCAGATAGGCTGGAACAAGCTCTGAGGTGATTGTAGTCTTCCGGATACATAGTCTCTCAGTGTTACCCAAGGAGGCTACTCCAGGTTGCATCTCCCTGGTCCAATGAGACAGGAGGAGACAAGTCCCCTCTTGTGGTACAACGAATCCTGGGCGACTAGAGGGTCATGACACACATTCTTACTCGACTTATTCCCCTTATGCCTAGCCAGGACGGCATCACAATGGTATCAGAGCATGATCCTGGTGGACCAAGATTAAGCACTGACCATAACCCTAGCTTAGATAACTAATTGGTCAATATTGGCCTAGTAATGGGGACCTTAGAATTCCATTGCCCCGAGGTCAAGGATTCAAGTATGATCAATTGGTCCTGTGGTAGAGACCTTAAACTTGCCAAATGTAATGGATAATCACATGCAAAGTAATTCCTAGCATAGAATCGAAATGATTACGCTTAGGAGTGCATTAGCTTCCATGTGGTCTGTAGAATAAAATGAAGTAGAATGTAATCATGATGTGATGAATGAACTGACATCCTTCCAAAAAAAGAAAAAACACCATTGTATCATAGCATATTTACCTCAATGCCCTCCAATTATTTATGAAATTACTGAAATGCCCTTCAAATATATTCAAATTTACCAAAATGCCCCTGCTTCACAAAAATGGACACATTAACAAAAAACTTTCATATGGGATGACCTTTTAAGATAATTGATTGGTGACAATGAGCCTATAGTTTTTCTTACAATGAACACCTATAGAGATTTGATTTATCTGGTGGTTCTTGGTTCTGATGATGAAGTGAATAAAGATGTTATATTACCGCCTCGCCAACTAGGATGTCCAAAGAAAAGATGGTGGTTCTTGGTTCTGATGATGAAGTGAATAAAGATGTTATATTACCGCCTCGTCAACTAGGATGTCCAAAGAAAAGATGCATTTGTACTAAGGACGGTTGCTCACAAAAGAGACCATTATGATGTAAGAATTACCAAGAGGTTGGGCATAATTGCCATAGTAGTCGTGCACCAGATTTTATTAGGATTGTTCTCAAAAGGATGCAATTCTGTTGGTTCAAAATGTATGTTCTAGTAATCAACTTTATTAAAATGGCATCATGTATCAAAGTTTTTTGTTTGTTAATGTGTCCATTTTTGTGAAGCAGGGGCTTTTTGGTAATTTTGTAAAATAATTGGGGGGCAGTTAGCTAAATCAATGGAGTAGTATTTTGTTGATCAGGGGCATTTAGGAAAATAATTAAAATACAAGGGCTTTTTTGGTCGAATACGCAAAATAGTAGCATCACATCATGAGTACATTCTATATCACTTTATTCTATATATCACATGAAAGTCAATCCATTAACTAGGCATGATATGATAGGAGCTGCGTTGCATGTGATTATCGTATACATATGGCACGTTTAAGGTCTCTACCACAGGACCGTTTTGTTGTACTTGAACCCGTGACCTCGGGACAATGAATTTTAAGGTCCCCATTACTAGACCAACATTGACCAGGTTGGAACCCATGAGCACAGTTTAAGAACCTGCTACTAGACCATGCCCGAAGGGCATTATGTGTTGTCTTTGCTCCACTTTAGTGGAACCACGTGATCACAAGGTATGTTTTCTCCCTTTTACTCCATGATGTAACCCAGGTTCATTTCCTAGAGAACACAATTTCATAGTGTCCAGCACCATGGTGGTGTATTTTATACTATCTTTTGTTGCAAAACCTTCAATGGTATTAATGCATTATATTATAATGTATAAAAGATTTCTGGTGGTATTCATTTTTTGGCAATGATTTGGCAACATTGTATTCATATTTCATTTGTACATCAATCTAGCGTGCACCATGGTGTATTTAGCCAATAGGCTTAAAATGTTCCTTGAGCGGGGGCCGTGCCCCCTCCTTGGTTTGGTTGTTTCTTGGACCTTGGTCCCTTGTACTGTCGTCACACCGATTGGACGCTGCCTAGTGGCGTGACATTAAAAATCTTTATCTTATCTTATCTTATCTTAAGCTTTGCACGCATTTTTGTATGTTTCGTATTTTGAAAATAGGGTATCCAAGGTGGTGGTCAGTTTTTGGTATATTCCAGTTGGCCAGGATATAGCTATTATGGAGAAGCATTTTTACATCATGCCACTTGGTAGCATCTCTTAAGACATATGCCGCACACATCACTCTAACATTGTGTAGTTGTTGCTATTATATCTACGAGAAGCATATATTGTTTGTTCAGAACTACATGGTTTTATATTGCACATCGCCGCTTCAGGGTCTAATGGTCCAAAAGAAGCCTGACTATTTCATTTCATTTCATTTTATTAGCAAGAAATGTTGTCATTTTGCAATGTCGGCACCAACACTTGCGTGCAAGCATAACATTGGCAATGGAGGAATGGTTGTATTTGTGCACATGGTATAGATTCGAGATAAGATAAGAGTCTTAACCCCTAGAAGAAGTTTCAGGTCTCAATCAAAAGGTAAAAAGTTAGTTAGGGAAAATCCCAAAATAGTCTTGGAAGGTTTACTTTAAGATTGAGATATTGGTCCCTACCTTGACTAGTACCAACATACAACCTAACTCCAACCGTGGCCCAAAAAAAGTGATAGTAAAAGTCACACAATAAAGCAAAGCCACGTGCTATAGTTTCCAAGTCCATTATTGAGTACAAGGACAATGGTTAATCTGTAACTTGGCCAACCTTTTGCTATATGTTGTACTTGCCATCTAAATGGCTGGTCATGAATTAAGGCCGTAGATTGGCCTCCACTGTTGGGATCATGGACTCTAACGAATTCGCAGTAAAAATAAAACCTACCTAATGCATTCTGGCTCCAGCTATTGGAAACCTACCACATTATCGAGATGCATATCTATACTTGGTACTTTCAGCTGCACACTAGCCCAAGTTATAAGTACAAGTAGTCATCACATATCTCCTTCCAAGAAAAAAGAACTCTACATGTCAAAAAATTTACAGATCCTCCTTTTTTTTTTGTTGAAAAGATACAGTCAAAAAAATTTCAGATCCTCCATTTTCTGTTGTTAAGAAGTATGTCTACATGTCAAAAAAATTACAGATCCTCCATTTTCTTTGTTGAAAAGATACAGTAAAAAAGATTTCAGATCCTCCACTTTCTGTTGTTAAGAAGAATACTTTTGTTCAAAACATTGATGCATCACTTAAGGGTATTTTAAGCCACACAGAAAAGACGCTTGTTTTCAGGTCTTTTTCAGCAACTTTCTTATTCCTCTGCTTTGATATTGATACAACATGTAGCATAAAAAGCATAGAGGAGGACAGATATTGCATAGAACGTCCACCTCTCAATTGTTACAAATCTTATATGTGCAGAGAAAGTAATGTGATCAGATTGCTAATTTTGCGCTCTGCACTATGGAAAAGAATAATAGAATTATTTGAGATGGTGATTTTTTCAAAGAAGCAAATTCTCAGCACAGTGCATAAGCACTGTTGCTGCTCACTAATGCGGCGGAGAAGTGCAGTCAGAATACAACAGACTATTTGAATCTTTACAGCCTAATGGCATAATATTTCCTAACAGGTACAGTATTGCCTGCACCTAAGGGTTTATTATTGAATATACTTGAGGACCGTTTATAGGCGTACAACTTACCAGTTCCAAAAGAATTTCATTCAATGTGATAAACAATCTGCATCGTTAAGGGACAGCACCTCGAAGTCCAGCTGAATGGGCTCTGACTTTGGAACACAACTCCCTTGCTCGAATTGTTAGTTCTGCTCCAGCTTTAGTAACTGACCCTGTGTCAAAAGGTGGTTGAGGATCATACTCGATATATAGCTGCAAAGTCTTGGCTGTAGTTTCATCAGAGAGAAGGGCAGCAAGCTGAAGAGCCATGTCAATTCCAGCTGAAACCCCAGCTGCTGTGATGATCTTCCCCTAGGAAGGTAAATCAGAGGCTTATATCAGAATGAAGACCTTAATATTAACAACGTGCATAAGAACATTTCTTTCTAATATTTCCTAATCACACATTTTAGGACTTGTTAGAAAAAAGCCACATACAAACTTTTTGCTTTACTGAACAGCAGTGACCAGACTTCTACACTGATTTCTGGACCTCTTTCTATTACCTGCTGAACAATTCTTGATGTAACTGGCTTTGCACCAAAACCAGCTAGTAAGTCATGAGAAGTCCAATGTGTTGTTGCTTCTAGTCCCTCAAGAAGGCCAGCAGCTCCAAGTAGAAGAGATCCTGTACACACTGATGCTGTATACATTGTATTCTCGTGTACCTTGAAATAAAATCAGCTGAAGCTAAGTCTATATAGAGTAATAGATTAAAAGTAATGCTTAATATTTCAGGATATGGTTAACAATAACATCATATGTGCTACTTCTAGATTTATCTTTGCCTGACTGTCAGTGTTATCAGTTATGTTTTATGCCCTAAGGAAGACTATGATAAAAGAGAATTTACCTTACGAAGCCAGTCAAGAATAGTGCGATCTTGCAAGAGTTGGCGAACTCCAGGACCTCCTGGGACTAGGACAATTTCCGGTCTGCGGATCTGATCAAAGGAGCCAGTGGCTTGGATTGACAACATCCCCAGATCTGCTGAATAAAGGCCTGGCTGATGACTTATGAACTGTACTTCCACATTAGGCAAAAGATGGAGCACCTCATAGGGACCTATTGCATCAAGTGCAGTAAAACCTGGAAAAATTGGTATGGCTAGCTGCATCCGACCCGCTCGTCCTCCACTGTGATCCACCTTGTCTGAATGGGAGAAATTTGGCCAACAATTTTCTAAAGGCGATATAGGGTTAGTCCTAAGGTACCTAGCAAGTTGTAGTTGATTATTGAGCATCAGTTGTGTTCTATGAAGCTCCATTTCTGCGCGCTGGCGTTCCAGATCTCTCTGCATCTCCATTTTAGCTACTTCAACTTTGAGCATAACTTCTGCAAACCCTGTGAAACCTTCCATGAAGTCCTTTCTTAGGGCAGATAGTTCACTGCGATGGCGCTTACTGGACTTCCCTGAACCCATGGAAAACTTAGTCTTCTGTCTTGGAGTCTCACAAGAGGAGTTATGTTGAGCATGATGCTGCTCAGGTTGCACCTCATGCCTGAATTGTCTTTTCAAAAACTCATCTTGTTTCCTAAGAAAGTCAGGAGGAGGAGGACTTACACTTGCAGGGTGACAATTTTCCTGCAAGTTGCTCCTATTCTCCACAATATTTGCCCTATCCATGTCAATAGCAGGGATGGCATCTAGAGGCTCAGGTGCCAGTGCCCCAGGACTGCCAGTTTTCTTAAAACTCAAACTATCCCCAAAAATGTCATGCATCCTAGAGAAGAACACCCAATTTGTACTTGAAGGCCCTAAAGATCCCCTTCTCCTCTCCTTCCTATACTGCTTCTTCAGATTATCAACCTTATTCTTGCATTGCTCCGGCGTCTTGCTAGGTTTGCTGGAATCTAACTGTTGATTCACCCTCTGAGCAATTTCAACCCAATCTGCATTCCTGATCATCCCTCTGTCATAAGAAAGATACTTCTCCACAAAATGGTCTAGCAAAACATGTACAGCTTCTTCTGTCCATATGTAATCTCTTTCTTTACCAGTTGAACTTCCAGTTACACCTGCAGTTCCTGTGGCACCTGAGATTCCAACAACACCACCATTTCCCATCTCCAGGGCCTCTGTTTTCTCCTTCTCTTCAACCTTCTCATCCTCCACTTTCTGTTTTTTGTCTTCACCACTGTCTTGTTTTTCCTTTTTCACTTCAGAAACCAAAACTGAAGCCACTGCAGAATCTGCTACTACAAGGGCCTTCATTTGTGGATCAGGTTCTGCATCTAACCGAAGCTCTAAACGAGGTCCAGAAGAAGCAGTTACCATGGTACTACCAGAGCTTACACTACCATTACCACCGCCCATCACTAAAAGAGCCGCAGCGGCCATGGTACCACTAGAACCTTGAACAGCGGAAGAAACAGGGACTGCAGAACTCTCCATTTGAGATCAGAACACAACCCTCAAGCCCAAAACGTTTGATAATCGTCCCTCTTCCATACCCAATGCAAACCCACTTCTTGAACCTCCATGTGCCATCTTCTTCTTCATGGATCTGCCATAGCTCCAATAGCCCAACAAGACTGCTTCTAGCATGGATAGGGCAGATAGGTAAACCTGTATATTCTTTTTCTTCTGTCTCCCTCTGCACTAACCACGCTATTTTGCAACTCCGTTACTCCAAATCCTCGGAAATCTAGCTTCCGGGACAATGCGGTCGGAGTTCTTGATGGGTATTTTCGTCGTGTTCTTGTTTTGGGATCGGAAAGGCAACAAACAAGACAGAAAGAATGATTTAACAAGATGAGTAGATGCAAAGAGAGAGATGGGGCTTCTGTATTAGTGATGTTTTGTGGCCTACCCAGTAGTGGTTGAAGGTGGGGACAACTTCCAGCAGTGGCTGGTAGGTAGTGGGCTGCCCCGGTACTAGTCTAGATTACCAAAAGAAAAAACCTGTAGCAGGGATTAGATCGAGAAAGCAATGACGGAATGCTTTGGCCCCTATGAGGTACCAAAAGAGATAGCTACTCTATACTTTTCTTAACAGTGATGAAAAACCCCCAAGCAAGATCGGAGTAAGCAATAAGCATATACCCTGATGGATTAATCGTGCATTTTTTACTTATAAACTCTGCAATTCCGGCTAAGAAAGGGCTGATTCCTACATGGCTCGTGGATGTAAGCAGCCCTAGGTGTTGCAGAGGGATCCAGATGATGTGCAACAGCGGCAATACAGCTGATTTGTGCCTATTCTTCACGTTAACGAGGTCGTCCTCCTCTGGTTCGCAGTCTCGGGATTACCAGGTTCTTAACAGTAACAGTGCGTGAAAAAAGGGGTGCTGTTAGGAGGAGGCGTTAGGGGGTAACAGAAGCTGTTACGAGGGCGGGGATCCCAATGGGGTTTCCGTTTCAGGGAAGCTGCTGATGTGGATTTGTGGGGGGCTGTTAACGGGTTTCCAGAATGGGAAGTAAATATGCGGGGCCAATGTGAAAGGGGTGATCACATGGTTAGGTGAGGGCTATATTTAGAGCGTGCATTTTTATCAACAACTTGATAACATGTAAGTGTTCCCCTAGGCAAACTATTAAGTAGGTTTGGCATGCAAGGGGAGGGGTCCCATGGTGCAAACTTTATGAGTAGTTTATTCTCCACACCCCTCCCCCATGTGGCTCTTCCCTGCCTATCCCAATCTCAACCCCCATCCCTTTGGCATGGCTCCCATTCCACGCTTTAACTCCTAACCCTGGTCCACACTTCCAGCCACTAGCAGACAACTGCCTTGCAGTTTTCTCATCTCACTACTGTGCTGGTGGCCTGTGACATCCTTCTCTTCTCAAGCTCATGTTTAGTGCATGGTAGGATCCTCCAGCACCCACTGGTCATCCTCTCGACTTTCTGGGACAAGTCTTCTCTGGGCTTGCATCATCGACAAAGTTGTTGCAGTGTAGTGTCTGCTAGGCACCACGGGCGAAAAGTAAGCACCATTCGCACCTCGCACCAGTCATGTAATGGATGTCTCAAGTTGGTCCACGCACTACTACCTAATCTTCTTCTCAGTGGAAGAGTGCACTTGTAACATGGAGTTACCTGTTCCCTATCAATTAAGTCACTGCAATCGATGTGAGTGATTCCTTGCATCTGCCTTACATTGATCGTAGCGCGAATAGGCACATCCTGCCCTTTTCTCCAAAACTGATGCATCTCTGGATGTCACCCTATGGAGATCTGTGCTAGAGGTTTTACTTTTTAGTAAAGTTTTCTCCCATTGACAAATTCGATTGTTGCATGTGTCATACCATGCCAACTATCTCTGTCCACCATCCCACTTATGTTAGTTTAAGTTGCACATTGCTTGTGCTGTACATCAAACAATTCAATGCCCCCATCTTCATTAACCTTGGTATCTGATGACTCTTATGTATTCTTTAACAAGGTAAATGTATCCTTATACAAACTGCCTATGCCCCACTTTTTGTACATGAATAGTGCTTGATTATTATCGTTGCCATGTGCAGAGTAAAAAAGCCAGAAGCCAAAATGTAACATGCAGTAATATAGTTATCAGGGCTCGGTGGGCACATGTGCATCTTGCATTTAAGAGTTTTTGATGTTCAACCCTGTAATATAATGGTGTTTTAAATAATAAGAATACTCGAAATGATATCTGCATATAGGATACTGCTTGGCGTCATACATGATACTCCTTGGCGTTTTTATTGATATTACTACTAGCAGTAATGTTTCTACTTGTAGACAAGTTGATTCACTGTATTAAGTCACCAAGAATTGTAAACTATTTTCTCCATCTAACATTCTTAGTCAATTGCTTTTTCTCTAGTCCATGAAGCACTCTTCGTTCCTTTTGGGTACCATTTGCGTCTCATATCTCATGACACTTCATTATTTTAGGTATTATAATACTAACCTTCACGTACATCAAGGGGAGGACAAGCATTGGAAATAGGCATGCACACGATATATACTAAATAAACTTAATTATATCATATTAGTAAAAGCATGTTTCTCGGTAATCCTACAAATCAATGCCTTTTCTATGCTACAAGACAGTTTTAAATTTTGTAGTCCTCCTTTCTTTCAGTTCTTAATGTCTCGATTTATGAAGAGTGGCACGTTATTAGAACGTGATACATCCTTATAAAGATGCAGCTATAATGGATCAAATGCTTTCTAAATTTAGTACAAAATATACTTATAGTAGGACTTTTAAGAATATATGATATAGTGAAGAATAAGATTCAATTGGAGTTTATTATTTGTCAAGCCCAGTCCCCACAATTTATTTATAGTAATAGGAATTGAATTGAATTTCATTTAATTTTACAAGAAACTGAGAACATTAGTACACAAACGTGTGATGATTACTGGTATAATTGAGCTCGCATGTCCAATATCTCCTGGATGTATGATTGTCAATGTTCCTACTGCAAGTGTGTTCTTCATCACATGTAGTGGCTGATTAGATGAGACCAACCACTCATAGCATGTCCAGATGGTTGCAGGCGCTGGGTAGTGTTGAAGAATGTGGCTCTCATCTTTAATAACTCCCAGTCTTTGTTCTCGTTGTTTTCAGACCCATCTTCCTGTCTCGATTCTGAGGCGGTAACCTCCGCTTGGTTGGTCTAGTGGTTAGACCCTTTGTCTGGGTAGTCCTCAGCAAGGGTTCAAATCTCGTTGGCCACGTTTGGGAGGCCATTTGGGTGTTCATGATTCTTCAAACAAATCGATTCTGAGGCTGTCTGCGCCTGTACGGATGGAGGCAATTGCTTTATGTTTTTACTTGGGTAAATGCATTTGCAGGTACCACTATATGGATGGAGGCAATTGCTCTATGTTTTTACATGGGTAAATGCATTGGAGGCAATTGCTTTATGTTTTTACATGGGTAAATGCATTTGCAGGTACCACTATATGGATGGAGGCAATTGCTCTATGTTTTTACATGGGTAAATGCATTTGCAGGTACCACTGTGGACACCTTGGCAAGCACAGGGTGGTCTTTGTAGTGTAACATTTGGCTTACTTTAGAAACATGTGTCCAGATATTGTTCTAGGTGATAGGGAATAAATATTTAGCAGGCTCGCCTAACCCAAGGTGTCCTGATTCCTGCAATTCTAGCATGTACACGTGATATGCCACGTCAACAATATTGAGCATCAGTCGTTAGATTTCTTATTTTTCGATCGTGCGGCTCAGAAAATTAGAAATTCCCCCAAAAATGTTTCTTCCCGACATGGTTTTCTTCTGCGAAGGTAATCGGAGTTTCAACTTTATCCATGCCATTCGTCTAGTCTGTTGGGTCTGTGCAAGAGCTAAAAGTCTTGCGTGGATGTGTCTGAAACCCACGTTTTGCACCAAGCCATCTCTATACCCAGATTTGCAGAGATTTGGCACATGCACTACGGCTTTAAGACTCGTCTGCTCCAGCTCCAAATCATCTAGAGTTTCTATGAGTCCTACAACTGAGGTATGGCCAAATTTTACCACTTTTTAAATTATACACAAGTTTGTTATACATGACTATGTTTCTTTTGCTTTCTTACCATTCTGGTCCTCACAATTTGGAGTGCTTGGTGTGAGAATTCAAGCAGGTTAATTCAACTTGTCAAGTAATCTTCAAGAAATATTTAACACATCAACAAGCACTCAACATCATTGTGAGTAATCCACCAC
>JAANSK020275047.1:0-20981 GCA_011763485.2 Isoetes engelmannii
TTACACTTGTGGACGTTTGATGGTAATTTGCCTCCTTGTGTTGCTGATTTTCCTTGGAAGGTGCTTCCTCATGAGAAGGCTACTAAATTTCTGGGTATTCCTGTTGGCATTCATATTTCTACCTCAAAAGCTTGGGATATTATCATAGAAGGATTACGAAAGCATTTATTTTAGTGGAACATTGCTAAGCTCTCTCTGCCAGTGCGGGTAACCGTTGCTTGGCATGTTTTACGTAATTCCTATGTTTATATGGCCTTTTCTCTTTGAGCTTCTCAATCAAAATTTCAAGGGATAGTTGCTATCATCCTTAACTTTATTTGGGGTGGGAATGAAGAGCATGCTGTGGTGAAGATTGCATGGTCCAGATTCATTATGTCAAAATTTGCTGGTGGCTTGGGTATGACATACTTTCATCTATAAAGTAAAATTCTAATCTCTAAGTTCATTTGGAGGATCCTTAAGAACATGGTTGATTCACCTAGGGTGGGGTGGTAAAGCAGTTGCTTGCATATTGCGTTCTTTTCGCGAAAGCCTCATTAAAACTCATCGATTAACTCAACGACATGGAATCTTAACGTCAGCAGGAATCTTAACGGTTGCGGCATGGTGGCATGGTATGATGCTGGCCAGTTAGCGTCATGGGAGATCTTTCAAACATAATTCTTGTTGTCTCCTTGGGAAAAACCTACTTGGCAAAAGGTTGCTGGTACTCTACCATTTGTTGCTCTAAAGGCTACTGAGAGGTGCATGTGGATTTCCCACCAGAGTGTATAGGCTCGTCAACTCTATATAAGTTGCTTGCCAATGAGGATATTCTTCCACCATCCGCTAAGTGGTCCCTTTAGCTCCCGCCTCCTAGTTGAAGACATATGTGGACTTGGACTTGGGATAAACAACTTCATCATAAGGTGGATGTGCTTTCGTGGCAGATTCTTCATAGATTCCCTCGTGTTAATGTGCCTTGTCCGCAGATTTGATCCTCCAATGTCAGCATTCTGCCCATTATGCAAGCGAAGGGAGGAAACTATCGAGCATTGTTTCTTTTTGTGTCATCATCTCCAGCCTATTTAATCTTGGCTGTTTTCTTTTTTTTCATGTGACATTGACAAGTCAGCAAGTGCTTTTCGCCATTTATTCGAATACTTGGATAAAGTTGCGAAGCTAAGCTTTTCACTTAGCGCCAGGATGGCTGATGTGGTCTATCTGGAAGCGCCGAAGATTGTGTATCTTCAAAGGATTGGATATTCTTGCTATTGCCGTTGCTGCTGTTCTCAAGGACGTACAACCTAGAATTGTGACGGCCTACCGTTGTTCTTCGCTTGCTCCTGCCAAGCGACATTTGATCTTTGAGATCTATTTGAGTGTGTTGTCTTATGCATAGGCTGGTGGTCCTACTCAGTGGATCACGATTATCCTCTGAGATTTTAACACTTCTATGACAAGTGAGACTAATGCATGTCAAACATGACATTTGACATATGTCATAAATTTCTCAACACAATAGACATAAAAATGAGTAGCAACATATGACATAAGGCATGCCACATTTCAAAATTAGATAATTGATGTCAAATGGATTTGTTGTTTAAGTTATATAAAATATGACAAACGCATTTAGTGTTGCTTTTATTGATGTAGTAGCTTCACATTGTGCTTAAGGCTTAAGACTTTCTGTAGCGTCTCTTGGCTAGCTTTTAATTTTTCATGTAGCGATTAGAATGGATGTGTGGCGATTAGGATGGATGTTATCTCTAAAGCATGGATGAATTGAATTTGCTGAAAATTCACCAGTGTGCTAAATAATTATTAATCCCCACGTGGAAATGAGGGGCGAAACTGTCGCCTGTTCATTGCCTAGTCAGCAAGATAAAATTAGTTTTAGGTTTTATGTTTGAACAGAAGATGATCATCCAATATAAAATTGAATCATCATTCTTTGCTGGATTATCTTCACTATTTGTAAAATCAGCAAGTGTCTGTTATTGCATCTAAAATCTCTGTTCTTTCATTGTGTTGCATAGAAGTTTTTGTGATGTGGAATCTTAATCTTTTTATGGAGTTTATTGAGTTGATTTTCATAGTCTAGCATATCTCTTCTTGTGATATAATCATTCTTCAAATACCCATTCATCAATGACATATTAGCATTGGACAGTCCTTGAGCGAAGGATTTTTTTCAACACCGGTGGCAATGGTGGAGCCTACTGCAGCAGTTGAAGATCCAACTACATCAGTTCCATTTCACGAAACATGGGTTGGATTAAATCTTCGTACTGCTGAGAATGTACAATTTGCTTCATCGGAGCAGTTAATGCATGACTACAACAACTCTATTTTGAATTTCAAGGTACCCAGCGGAGTAGTTTTGGCTTGGTTTACAAAGCCATATGAAGGGGAAACAGCCGAAGATGGAATGCCCGATGGACAAGGATGTTGTGAGATGCCAGGGGGCTTGAAGTATACTGGTTCTTTTAAAAGGGGGTTGCTGCATGGACAAGGTGTGCTTCATTTTGGAGATGGGAACTCTTATGATGGGCTTTTCTTTTGGAATTGCCTACAAGGTAGGGGAACTTATCATTGGCGTGAAAGTGCTGTTTATATTGGCAAGGTTTGCTACTCCGTTTTATCGAATATGTTCTGTTCTATGTTCTGTTGTGCCATATTTCGTTATTTTTTTTTCACAGGTGTTTGATGGGTTCCCTGATGACGAGGGCTCTTTGCATACTGGGAAGGATGGTAATTGTTGTTATCAAGGGACGTGGATCAAGGGGTTGCGTCAAGGGCAGGCAAGTCTAGAATGCCAGTGATTAAGTGGGTCTTGTTTTCTTTGTTTTTTCAAACAAAGTCAAAATGCTATTTTTGGATATTGATGCAATGTTCGACCTTATGGATTATATGAAAATTTTGTATCATTTATTTGATGTCTTGTTGCCTCAATTACTTCTTTACCAGATAGTTATTTCTGGAAATGCAGGGAAAGCTTACATATGGGAATGAAGGGGGCTTAGTATACACTGGAGGATGGGAGAATGACAGAAGACATGGGGAAGGCCATTTAGCTTATCCTTCAGGAAGTTCTTACCGTGGAGGATGGTCAGAAGGAAAGAAACATGGGAGAGGACACATGTCCCTTGTCATTTCTACTGCATCTGGGGGGTATAACCATAGGCATTGGAGAATAGATGCAACAATTGTTCAGACTTATCATGGTGATTGGAAAGATGACATGCCACATGGAAGGTTAGTTGTCATGTTGCATATTGATTCAAAGCAAGTCAAAGGTTTAAAATCTTATGGATGTAATATTACTTAACATTGTAAATATGACCCAACTTATTCTACATATGACTTGCTTTAGCATAGTTTTCTAAATATGCACCATTTGTAACTATATATAGCAATCCTTTTTAAGAATAAACACATCCAAGTAACAAGTACCGTCCTCATCAGTTGTTCATTTCCAGGGGCACAACAATTTGGGATGATGCTGGGAATGAGGGAGATAAGAACATCTTACGAAATAAGTATATTGGAGAATTTAATGAAGGTACTTTACATGGCAATGGCACATATCTCTATGCCTCTGGTGCGATATTCAAGGCAGGTATACTTCTCATCATGTACATGTATGGTTTCCAAGACTTAGACACATCAATAGTATATTTCGACCTCCCTTTCTTTCCATGTTCACAGAGCCGGCATGAGAGAGTATGTTGAAGTGAAATTACTTTCCAAAAGAGCTATTCTAGCCAATATTGACTCTGTGGATACGTTATATAGGGCGGAATTTGTCATACTCACGTAAACTTAGGTCGAAACTGCCAAGACATGGCTCACACAAATAGTTTGCATTGGTATTTTGCAATTTGTTCAGCATCTCAAGCTTGTTTGAAACTCTCTTCTTTCCTTTGAACCGTTTGCAATGTTTCTTTCAACCATTCCATCAATCCCAGGGTCTTCTGAGTAGAGAAAATATAGAAATCTTTTGTTGAAATATTAGATGTATAGGACCAATGATGTAGCAATATTAGAGTATTAGCTAGCATCCTTAGTTCTTAGGTGGACGGAGAATCTTTACATAGTTTTTATGCTTATAAAACTATGTGTTGTGGTTTTGGTTATGATATTGTTTTTTTCTTTGCCTCTTCCTTGTGTGCTTCTTGCTGTCTGGAAGGTTTGTTTCAACACCTTCTCATATCAATAAGTTGTTTATTGTTTAGGGTCAGTGGAAATTAAATAGAAAAAATGGACCAAGCAAGCTAATTTATGAAGATGGTAAGATATATGGAGGAATATTTGTCGATGATCATTTTAAAGCTACTTTGCCAGATCTCCAGATTATGGAGGTAATACTAAACCAAATCCTAAATTTTGCATATTTGGAGTGCTAAACATTCACTCTGCAGCCTTTAGATGATGTGCTGGGAGATGAAGGTGATGTTGTGACTTTAAAGCGTAAAATAAATGACTTAATACTGCGGAATATATCAAGTCTTAAAGAGATATTCACAACTTACAGGTACAACTTGATGATTCTACTCTTATCTTTAATGAAATGAAATAATATTAGTTAGTGTCCATGCATGACTCAATTTTGTTGGTCTTGCAACATTGTTATGCAAGATATCCATTCATATTGCTTGGACAGAAATTGATGGATTTAAAGTTACCATGTTAGGAAGCATGGCCTATTTGGTCATTGAAAATTGGACATGAGAGACATATGAAGAAGTTAATTAGCTTCTTTAATATCCCACTCTTAGAACTTACAACCTACCAATCAACTTGTTAGAATGAAGAACTAGCATATGATACGTATGGAACTAGTGTGTTTTATTGCCTCATGTAATGCACATGGAGCAAGAGCTCTTTTAGTAAACTGGTATGGAGATTATGGTAAAACAAGTAACAATTAAGACGAAAAGGGATAATAATATACTCTAAAATATTATGACAAAACAAATGTGAATGCGAGATGAAGAAATAATAGTATGCTCATGTATTCTTCTTTGACCATCAGTTATGTATTGACCAATACTTCATGGGAAAGCCGACAATTTCAAGAACGGCCTCGTGCAATGCTTCTGGAGCAGTTATGGCAATTATGCCATGATGGTCGTGTACTTCCCTTCACTTTTGTCCATATGTTTCATTAGCAGTCGTTGTTAACACTTCTAACGTTACACTTATTTGCAATCTATTAATGTAATTTTTTTACCAGATTGTTGCACCTGGATTTGGCTTAGCCCGAATAGACCATCTGCTATGTTCTACAGAAGGTTCGTGGGATCACATATTGGAAATGCATCCAGATGTAGGTCTAGTGGTTCTTCCTTGATTTGGAAAGCGAGCATCTTATAGAAAAAGGCAGATTTATATTCTTTTGCAGAAAAGGCAGATTATATTTAGAGAATTTTGTGAATATCTGGTGAAATTGGCAAAGTTCAAGATCAAGACTCAAGAAGATTTGGATATAAAGGTGAAGTCTAGTTGGTTCATATAGTGCTTGTGGTTGGAATTCTAACAAACTATTTATGCAATTTTCAACAGGTTGATAAGTTAATACAGTGCCACATTCTTCCCCTTTTAAAATGTGAATTAAAGGATACGGATTACAACCATCTTGAGACATACCATGTCCAGAAAGTACTGGATGATTATAAGGAGCCTCTTAAAACATTGTTTAATGAAACATTGATTGGCATAGGCACGAGTGATGGAACCATCAAAATTGGCCCACTTCTTCGATTTTTTGCGGTAAATGACGACTCCTATATTTGTCGTTTGTACTAGAAAAATAGACTTACAATTTTTTTTTCAACCTTTAGGTGTATAAGGACAACTTTATATTACAACAAGAGGTTGTCTTTGCAAGGCTTCTATCTGCCTTATATTACTCTGAAATAAAAGATTTAGATGATGCTAATCAGTTATTAGACTTTGATCTCAACTATAAGGAGCTCCAACTATCTTTGCTTGTAATTGCTGATATTAAACAGGTAAATGCCCTCCTTTTCTTTTCTTCTTAGCATTGTCTATTCTCATCTTTAATCTAGTTTCTGCTTTCTAGGAGGATGCTGATCCTTCTAAAGATGCGCTCATCAGTCTTATAAAAGATGTCATAGTACCTAATTTAGCTACCAATCTTGAACTTTTATTCCATGGACCAATCTCTGCAAGAAGTGTCTCCACTGGGACTCCACGTAGCCAACGCAAAGGTGACAAAACTTCTCCAAATACCTCCAAGCCAAAGAAGAAGTGAGAGATCTTCAACTTGGATGCATCTTTGTGAAAAACTATTTTTTGGACAAATGCCATTACTAAAGCACTAGTTAGCAAGGTTAAGAGTTGAAGGGCTGTCCATACTTTTTTTTGAAGATCACTCCTGGAAATGGACTTTAAAAACTTTTCCCCTTATAATACTTAAAAAAGTAACAAGGCACACACTTAATATTAATACATAGAGATGGCATGAACATTATTCAATTATCGCAAATAGTTTTTCCTTTAAAAGCAACAATGCACTCGCTTAACACGTAAAATTGATATGAACTTTGTTTGTGTTCTTTTATGTATCCACGTGGAAGGCATGCTTGAACAACTGAATTTAAATAAAAAAGAAAGCCCTCCTCCACGTGGGCAGAAAAATCCCTTACAAATAAAGCAAGGGGGTTTCACCTTGAAATCCTGTATGAACCATTTGAACTATAAGGAATGAGTTATTTTTAAAGTGCTTCCGTACAAAAATATATGGAAAGTTGTTTTTTATCACATTTTGCAACGTTTTAAGATCGTACATTTTTTAAATGAGTATTTTTCTAAATTTTTTTACCGTACATTAAGGGTTTTCTTCCTACCCTAGTAATGCAAATGGCATATCTTTATTGTATATAGGTGAATCCCCTGGGAAATAAAAAAAGCATTTTGGAGGTGCTTGGTCTTGGATTTGAATGATTCGAAGGGGTTTTCAGGTGCTTGGAGGCAATTGACAGGTTTGGAAGGATTTTAGGGTGCTCAGAGGTCGTAGGGGTAGATTCTTCATGCTTTATAAAGTGATGTGGAACAAAAAAGGGAAAGGCATTCTTGCCAGCTCCCTAACTTGCAGAGTCCCGGAGTGCCGTTGAGGTGCGACTGACAAAAAAAGGAAAGGCATTCTTGCCAGCTCCCTAACTTGCAGAGTCCCGGAGTGCCGTTGAGGTGCGACTGGATTCCATAGGTTGAGAGGCTAGCAAGGATGCCTTTCCTTTCCATTACATCGCTTCAAGGTAAGCTTCACTTGATTCTACAAGTTTTTTGGAGGCTGTTTGCCAATTCGGATTAGGGTAGCCCCTAAGGGCAAAACTTTGTCAAAAGGCTATTTTTTAAGGTATTAAGAAATTTATAGCTTACTAGGGCCCGTTATAGATGAAAAAAATAAAATTAACAGCTTTTCTTCAAACAAATCTCACTCCACTTAAAAATACGCCACGCCATAAAGTCGCCTTATATTCTCTCATCCTCTAGAAGATTCTCAAGGAATCTCAAGGAATCGCCTAATATTTTAGGTTACGTCATAGCTTAATTTACTCATCATATCCATTCAACTACTTTTGTGGCTATTGTAATGCAATTCAAACTTCTAAGAAAGAATTAGAGAGGATTTGTCCTTGACCACTTTGGTTTGGATAAAGCCAAATTCTCATTTGAAAAGGTTATATTGTGATATTGCATCGTGCAATTATAGTTATAATGTATTTGTGTGTTTGACTAGTACGGGTGAGCAAAATTTCCTTATATAAATTGTACTTCGAAAAAAAAAACACTTAATTTTGGCTAAATAACATTGGCCATAATTCGCCTAGATTTTTATGAAACTGTTTCTATATAGAAAACATTTGCTAGCATAACTAATTTTGTAAATCTATGAATTGCCTGACCTTCTAAATTATGCTTACATAATTCGTTGTCAGTACCCACCAAGCACATACTGATCAGGCCCAGCATTGGTCTTAAGGGCAACCCTGATCTAGATAAGATTTATCAAAGAATTAACACAAATCCACTTAGCTTGACGTCCAGTAACTGCAACTTAGGTGAGAATGTAGAATAGAAGCTGGTGCAATTTAGGTGAGAATGTCGAGTAGACGCACCAAAGAAATTGTTTGAAACGTGAAGTTTAGTTAGCTGCAATTTAGATGATAATGTCGGTTAGAAGCTTCAGAATGTTGAGTAAACGAGGATAAAGTTTAGGTGAGAATATTGGGTAGAAGCTTCAGAATGTTAAGTAAAAGAGGAGAAAGTTCAGGTCAAAATGTCGGGTAGAAGCTTTAGAATGTTGAGTAAAAGAGGAAAATGTCGAGTAGAAGGAGAGAACACGGGGTGGAACACCGAGTAAAAGAAGGACAATGTTGAGTAACAAAACTCTAAACACGTTTGCCAAAACATTTAGTGGCATTCATGGAAAGAACTTTTGCCACATGGCACAACGTGGTTGGCCAAGGAGCTTGAATTGTAGCTAATCAAACTTTATGAAAGGGGTTGAAAGCTTAGCATTTTCTTGATGAATGGCTATGATTGCATTTGTAATGTTGCATTAGTTCGCACTTGTGATTTACAATCATGAGAGGATGGTATAAACGAAGGAGATTTCTTCGGCGATAGGTAGGTAGGTAGGTAGTATTTTTAACGTCACGCCATTAGGCAGCATCCAACTGGACATGTGCCCACACACCACACTACATTGCTCGGTTGGACCCTGCCTCCAACCACTTTACATTGTGTCAGTGGGATTTGACACCAAATAGTTCAGAGTGCAATTTTGGGAATCTCGAACTCGAGATCTGTAATTGCTAGAACTAGTGTGTGCCACTGGGACATCAAATTATTTGGAACGTCTAGTGTAACGAACCCTAGTGGTAGGATAACGAACCCTAGTGGTAGGAATATAAATTACCACGAATAATTAATTATTCGTGGTAATTTATATTCCTACCACTAGGGTTCGTTACATCTAGTGAGGGATTCACATTATGCCATAAAGTTAGACATGGCTATGTTTCTTATGTTTACAATCCACCAAAACTGTAAAAAGGTTAAAACACAGTACGGCCATCATCTTCAATATAATTCAGCAGCCTTCCCAATTTCCAATTTAACACTCGGTGAAGGTTGTCAACACCTATGCGAAGAAATTGAATTGTAGATCCAACTTTAAGATAACAAGCAGACTATATTTTCTCAAACTGAAGCCCCAAAAAGAGGCTCTAAAATGTTAAGCCATGGCGCCCTTTGCAAATTGCAATTCCTTTGGAAAGGGAAATTTGACTACAATTTGATTGCGCCTACGTTATATCTTGCGTACTCTAGGGGCAAGCTTCTAGGCCATGTCTAATATGCCTATCGTCCTAGGGTGTTTAGCCCGAAGCTATATTTAACCTCAGTTCCATGAACCCTAATCAATGAACCTTAAGTGTAAATTAGATGTATGATTAGTATTAGATAATTATTCTCTTGTTATCAAGTTATCTGATGTGATGATGGTTGATCTCATATTTTGCACCTATTGTGTATTGGAAAGTGGGGTAGAGACCTAGATCCCTTCCTACAACCATTGGTGGATTAGAGACCCTATTATAACATGTGTGAAGACCAGTTATGCACTTGAAAGTAAGTCTATTCATTCAGGACCATCACAAATCTCTCACTGAGGGTGTTTCTTGTATGTTATAACATCAGACCATCCAACGCAATGTGAAGTCTTAAAACTCTCTGCAGGTGCATAGCAGATTTACTTATGATTATTTGGGTTTGCTTGCATATGAACATGCAACTTGATGAACATATGGATTTGCTTACAAATGGCTTTCTTTCTTATTGGGTTGCCCGAAGGGTAAACCCTTTGTTTGCTTGCTTGGATTAAAAGAATATTCCAGATTGTACGTTCCAGATTTGAAGATGTGCCGATCAGATGGTTTAGAAGCTTTAATAATTGACATTAGGTGACGTGAAGCAAAACGGCCTTAGGCTCCGTTGATCTTCGTCAGGGCTTTGTTAGCCTTAAATCTGACCGTCCAATCCTGCTCTAATCCTATTCATTATTTTTTATGCTACAACCCCCAGTTATGGCCTCTCCTTTTTCTTATCCCTCACAATACGTTGACAAAGCCTCTGCCGAAGTCCTATTGTGCAACTTATCTCATCCAAATCAAATGGTTCCCTTAGAGATGCTGAGACTACACTTGAACAGCTCAACCTAGTGGGAGAGAAGATCACATGCTCAGTTGTACAGGGTCTTGTAAGTTTCCCCCCCTTGTTTTGTCCGGTAGACAGATTCAAAATAAGTATTCATGCTTTAATTTTGGCTCTGTTTGGATGGAGGAATCTTTCAATCTCATCTCTTCGATTCACAATCAGATGTCCTATGTCTTTTGGGCATCCGCATTAGGAGGCGTGAAGCAAGATGATTGTCGATCTCAAGCACCGTATCATGCGCATTCAATAGTCAGGATTGCGTGGGCAACCATGAGAATGAAATTTGAGCAGCGTAGAGGCTTCCTTTAGCATAGCACCATTCCGGATCTGCTTGTTGCAGCCGGACACATGCTTTAGCCGCTTAAGCAAAACCAGGTTTGCTAATCAGGCAATGTGCAGCTGAAAAAATCGTTTCTTTGAAGAGGCTGTTTGCTTCGTGACATGGGTTGCCGTTCGTTGCACATTTCATTTTGAGTCACATGAAGTTGTCTTTTGGAGGCCAAGATATACGATTTTAAGGAACGAGGAGCTCTTGACCTTCTTGAATATGCGAATAATGGACACCTTCAGATCAATTCGCAGATACTCCGGCAATCCCATGCTCCTAGGGCATGAACAATCCGGCTTCTGTATTCTTTTACGAGGTTCTTTGTTGATAGCATTTACAATTGTTTTCTGAGGTTCTTTGTTGATGGCATTTACAATTGTATTCTGATTAGGGCATACACGGGCGTTATACATTTCGGTTTCAGCCCTTTTTTTCTTCACGAACGTTTTCATCCACATTTTCTTCTACATTCTCTAGTGCAATGGGATTCTTAAGAAGAGTAAGTGCATGTACGTCAAATCAGAGCTCTTGCATCTATATTTTCGTTCTTGCTCTTATTTTGAAGCCTCCAGTGATGGCGGTTTCGCTATTAATCCGTTGTAAGCAAGGCTGTAAGCCGCTTCTTGAGAAAGCTTTTAGCAAGGCCACGAAGTTAGAGACGTTCTCAGCCTTTGGACGAGAACAAATTTTCACTTGAGGTAAGATGTTTTGGCATACGCCTGGCATTTCCTGAGTTTTTTCCTGGGCCCTATGTATGTGGATATCGAAGTCATAAGACTCGGGTTTCTTAGGCTTTCTTGCTCGCTTCCGAGACCTGTGCATAGTGTTTTTTGGATTAATCACAGTGATTGACAATAATGAAGAAATAGATAGGGTTTTTGAGACATGTTTTGTTCTTTTTTTTTCCCATTTCTTTTTGCTGTTGCATCACTTGAAAAGATCCAAAGCCTTACTGTTTTGGAGACGAATGACTTTTACATTGTTTTCTTTTAGAGCAGGCAAAGTTTCAACACTTTTAATATGATACCAGATGGATTTTGAAATTGTGTAATAGCATATAACACAGCTAGTTTCTTCTCTGCAATTTTTCCTTTCTTTTTCCAGATGTGCAATCACGCAAGCGTTCTCCTGTAAGCATAAAAATTGGATGTGTGTGATTTCGGGACTTCGGTCATTTTCTTTGCATTGTTTCAGGACTTCGGTCCCCGTTTTGTTTGTTTACGGACCTCGGTCCCCCTTTGTACTGTTCCTTCGCATGTCCAATTGGATGCTGCCTTGTGGCGCGACGTTAAATTTTTTATCTTATCTTATCTTTTGAGTGAGGCCATCCACAAATCGTTCTTGCCTCCTCATTATTTATGTAACATCTATTTATTATTTGTTCCTTGAGTTTTTGTGCTACTATTGTAGATATTTGAAAAGAGGCGGATTGATGTTTTAAGATGATAGAATGCTGCATGAAGATGTGGTCTATTCAATGGAGTAGCTGTGTGGAAGTGTTGGCTACTATAATTTAAGTTACAGATGTGGTCTCATATCCAACATTATGCAGGCGGTCAATATGCTCCATTCACAATATAAAGAGAATCGTTTCTTATGACCGATGTTAATCGTTTGAAGGGCCCTATCTCTCATCAGGTGACCAGTTAAATCCCTCAGATGTTTGAGATTGTCTTATAACAAGATTGCAGGCCCTCATTTTGAGTTACAATAACTTTGAACGGCAAATGCCGTGCAGATTGTAAGATTGAAGGTGCAGATTGTAAGATTGGAGCAGTTTGAAGATCCTCTTAATAAAAAACAACTATCTTCAAGGATTTATTTCTCTAGAAACAACCCTGTTTGGTTGAATAATTCTAAATGTATCTCTCATCAGATTATTCAGGACTGGAATAGCTTTCTTAGTATTTACATGCAAATCATGTTCCATCTCTCATTCTTCGGCAACTCATTTGGCTGCCGCTCTTTCATTTTGCTGCCATGGGGAATGCTTTTTGAAGCTCTAAACTTTCTCTCTGGGCCATCCTGTAACGGACCCATGGGAGACCGCTCGAGATCTTGGTGTGGTGTTTCCTGATACCACCATAAGAGGGTGGGATGGATTTCCCATAAACATCCGGATGTTTTGGCCAGTTGGTTAGGTCGGGGTGGTTAAGGAACGTTACAGTTGGTATCAGAGCAGGTCTCGAGTTCGAGTCTCCATGGGTGCCTATATGCATGGGTAATTTGCACAGACTTGGTAATCATAGTAATCATTGACATGGTATGACATAGACATGGTATAACCTTGGATGCTCGAGGACGAGCATATACTTAGTGGGAGAGACTGTAACGGACCCATGGGAGACCGCTCGAGATCTTGGTGTGGTGTTTCCTGATACCACCATAAGAGGGTGGGATGCATTTCCCATAAACATTCGGATGTTTTGGCCAGTTGGTTAGGTCGGGGTGGTTAAGGAACGTTACACATCCACAAATCGTCCTTGCCTCATTATTTATGTAGCATCTATTTATTATTCATTCCTTGAGTTTTTGTGCTACTATTGCTGATATTTGATGATATTTAAGCTGCAGATCTGGTCTCATATCCAACATTATGGAGGAGTCAATATGCTGCTACTATATGGGCAGGCAAATAGTGGAAACTATTAGTGTGGTATCGCTCCTTGAGGAGGAGAAGGAATCAATGCGGAAAGTGCCATGAGTATAGCGCAATACACTAAGGAAGAAAGGAGCTGCCACCACGCGTAAACACTATTGCCACTATCTACAGATTTCCATGTATATGCCTAGGGTACCTAACAGTGATGAAGATATGAAAGAGGTTGAATGTGCAATTGGCATTATGTACATGACAGACCATGAGATTTTGTCAAAGCAGACTTGCACTGCTGTGATGCCTAAATGTCTTCATGCAAGGTAGCTTTGCTTGCCCTAGTCATACTATGATGCAAAGTGGGAGCCATAAATTGAGTTGTTGTATTCCGTCCTAGATAGCTTTGAAATATTGAACAAGTTTGAAAATTTTATCTATTTCATATTCTGATGCTCTTTTGTTGTTCATGGCTCCTAAAAAATTGGCTAATAATCTCATTGTGTGCATCCTCAGGTATTTGGTCCTATCTGAAAATTTAAAAAGGCACTGAGTAAATGAGAGCTCTTTCCCAACCAAGCATTCTTCGTAAGAATGTTACAAGAACTATTGATGGGTTCACTAGACTGCAATGGGGATTTATAAAGGGAATATGGTGATTTTGGCAAGAATGTCATATGAGCAATACATAAAATGTTCTTTTCCTCTGAAGAGGCAGAGGCTGGTATTTATAGTAGTTCATTCAAAGGAACATAATCATTTGTTCATTTGAAGTGATGTCGTGGCTTAGATCAAACATTGTTTTAATTCTACAGATGTAACATTAAGATTGTAGCAACATAATAACATGGCACATTCCTTCAAACTCTTCTTAACTTTAAATAGTTGTTTTCTATGACTCTAACGTGCTAAAATAGATGCTTCATGGTATTGTAAAAACCAATTGTACTTTCAAATGCTAGGTTTGAAGTCGTTTCTTGATTTCGTTACAACATTGTTAAACCCATATAAATAACAATCTCTCCTTATGCCCGGCATCGCCGGGCACCAGTTTCTAGTATATATATAAGGAAAATGTTATAAGAATATTAAGATACAATAAAAACACAATGAAACATTGACACAACCATATCTCATATTTTAAATCAATCTCATATTTTAGATCAATCTGTTTAAATTTCAATTCTTGCTTTGCCAACCAACCAAACCAACCAACCATCCTCCACCTATCAAGCTAAGCTAATGACGTGTAAAAGATGCTTAAGCTATATCTCCTGTCTATGTGTGTTGCATGGCTCTTGCACAATGTAGTTTAGCTGAAAATTCCATTCAGAAAATTTACGGTAAATGAAATTACTCCTCCTATGGTGAGAGGAGAATGATCATGCACTTGAAGTTATATTTTAAATGGTTGACAAAACAGGCAGCCTATTACACCACACCTACAAAACATTTGCAAGGACAACCCACAATGTGTCAACACCTCATTTTTCTAATGCAGGCTCCAGGTTGGCATGATTTCAGATACAAGGTTAGAAGATTTGTTTGACCTGGACTCTGGTGTTCAACTGATACAATCAACAAATAAAACGACAACGCCAATCAGTAGAATTAATCATAATCTCAATAATGTCCAGTCCTTAGGAGAATTAACCACCCAACCCGGCTCAACTAGCAAGAATTCCTTATCTTGCGGCTAAACAGGGTTCTTGGATCAATCTGCAATGCAAGCCAATCACTCATGACAAGTTCACTAGTAAAAGCTTAAGCAAGAGGCAAATCGATTATCAAAACCCAAAACTATTTTGCCCAAAAGGTCTTTTAGGTGGATCCTCAAAATATCCAAGATAAATGGCAAATAATGAGATAAGATAAGATAAGATAAGATAAGATAAGATAAGATAAGATAAGATAAGATAAGATAAGACAGTATTTTTAACGTCGCACCACAAAGGCAGCATCCAATTGGACATGCGACGGCCAAAACAGTACAAAGGGGACCGAAGTCCATTTCAAAAGGGACCGAAGTCCTCAAACAAAAGAGGGACCGGAGTCCTGAAACAGCGCATCTAACGTTTATGCTATATGCATTTACAGTATTTACAGCTTATTATTTTGCATCTAAGAATATCCCAGCCATGGGTCATGAGGCCACTGGTCACGAATGATCGCAGCCGCCCCTCCCCTGTACACTGCCCATTTCATGTGTGATCTAGCTTCCCGTACTTTGCGTAACTCCTCCCTTCGGCAACAGAGCTGCACTGGCGTGAGGTCTTCCTGCACTGAGAATCTGGTATTCCGAAGATGATTGCCATGCTGGAGCATGTGCAATCTGTCTTGCCGTGCTCGAAAGCGGACCAAAATATGGCGTGGTCGATCTGGCCGCTGGGCGCCAACCCTGTATGCTGTCTCGATTCGTGGGCATGGAATATGCATGATATATGTGAAGAAACACTCGGCCTCCTCTTTGCCCTCTATATCTGAGGCCGCTACTGGACTCGGGGAGTCCCACAATCCGCAAATTCAAAGTTTTGTCCTCCAAATTCTCGTTAAGCTCTGGACCCCGTGTATGGGGTGTATGTGAAGGACATGCTGAGCTAGAGGCCTCTGCAGGCTCTGTCTGCGTGGCCATATCTGTCTGAGATGGGACAAAAGTCTGAGTAGTTGTCTCTATATAAGATGGAGCAACAGTCTAAGTGGCTGCGTCCACTACTTCTTTAACCAAAGGAACCTGTGATGCCAAGATAGAAGAATAGAGCTCTGCAAGATATGTATACAAGGCTGGCCGATCAATATGTGCACGGTCTCCTTCAAAATCCACATGTTCTGCCGAATCAACAAAAAGGGGGGGGGGGCTCTGTCTGGATAGATACGGGAAGTAAGGAAGGACTATATGCTGCGTTTCTAATTGAAAAGAGCGGCCCGAAAAAGTAATCGTGGACCTCAAAAATACCTCGGCGATGGGGCGAATCACGAACCAAATCGCTGGATGGGGCCAAGTCTTGATCGATCCAGGGGAAAGATGGACCCACGGCTGGTCTGCTAGGCGCCGCCTTCTGCTAGGCGCTCAGGAAGGAAATGAGAGAGAAATATAAAAGGTAAAGGAAGGTGAATTCAATGCATTGGCCTGCAGATCGGATCTTTCGAATCCTTCTCGGAACCAATCTGGCAAGTCTGAATATAGACCTACGTCTAGATTCAAGGTAACGGGTCGTCACCTGTTATCAGCCATTTAGCCATTCAGATAGTTGATAGTCATTTGGATATTTAACCAAGTAATCGTTAATAAATCCCTGTGAAGTACGATTTTATTATTTTTGGACAATACCTGAATTTGTGGACTTTCCTTAAAAGCCCTGCTTCAACAACAAACTAACAGACATCCCCAGCGAATGCTACATATGTTTTAGCAACAAGCACATGAATCTTGAGAGTGTTGGGTAGCTCCTTCCTACTGGAAGGAGCCCAAGCATATTTGATAGTCTTTATCTCAATGCGATCACTAGTAGTTGTTGGCCTCCATTCCTTCTTCTAACAATGACAACATTAAAAGGATATAGTTGGTTCCTAGCAGGGACTGGCTCCCACCAAGTGACATGAATGGTCTCGAAATTCAGCTTCTTATCGTCTATCTAAGGCTCTTCAGTAGCATATCCTAATCAAGTGGGGCATCTTTGTTTACATGAGTTGGCCAACCTGACATCACCATCAGGGATGTATCCCTCTATTAATCATTTCAATCTAGAACTTACAATAACGGCAGGAAACATGTTTGTTGAAGATAATGAAAGGTATAGAAACACATTAAATGCGTTATTCGTCCAGGAAGGTCTTTACTTCAAGTCCGCGAGTATGCTTAGAATAGCTAATGCTAACTTCAGAGAAAGTGCCTTCCTGTTGCAAAGTACAGTACTCCATATGTAATGAAATAGTCAGGAACACTTCGGTGACGAGTCTATAAAGATACGAAACCAGTCCCCTAGGTATGACGTCATAGAAGTGCCAGATTTCACATTCTAGATGAATCAAAGTGCACCTGGTTAATTGTATTGCCATGTTACTATCTTCTATCCGCCTTCATTTGGGGTTCGAGGGTATTGGCTCGGCATCTATCTTCATGCGTATCATGATAGTGCCAGAGAATAAAAGAACCATTAGCCTCTCCTAGAGTTCATGTTCAACGCATTGTCAAAGCCTATGTATCTTCATTAGTTAAGGACGAAGTGAAGAATCCTATTTGGATCCACTATCTTCAGATCAACAGTTATGTATAACTCTTTTGAATATTGTATATTACAAGGTGGCAGCAAGGGGGATGCACTCATATAAAGGGAGGGGTATACTATCTGCGTGCAAGGTGTAGCAAAAAACCCCCCGTATACGAATTTTGAAGAAGCCAGCTTTGACCCCTTCTGAATAAATTTTACCTAGGCTAGTGGCCAAAACCCTAAAAAAAAGGACCCCCTACCAAACATATATGTACGTAAATGGGTCAAAAAAATCCCCTCCCCATGCATGCAGATAGGTTATACCGAAAAAGGGTAAACCCCCCTTGGGTTGCGGGTGGCTTTGCTCTGGTGGACAATTTCTCCACTGGGTTTTCAGTCCGCCATCCATGTCTGTACTTTCTTCTGATTAATAGAGTGTCAGGTCCTTCCAAAAAAAAAAAAAAAATGTTCACTGTTTACAAAATAGTGAAGCTATATCAATACAAGTAACTTGGGCAAACGGCTCATTTCCAAGCTTGGAAATTGGGCGCCCTCCTATTTGGGCTGACCAAATAGGGCAACTGCCCCATTTTGACCTAAGAAGGTATTGTAAAAAGTTAAGGAAACAAGAAACCCCAAAATAATAATTGCCACCCAAATTGGGCGCCCGCCCTCTTTGGGCTGACCACCCGCCCTATTTGGGCTCACCAAACTGAGTGCCTGCCCTATTTTGGTGCACAAGATTAGCCCCTACAAACTCGCTTAACAAGTTTGCACCACCAAGTTAAGTGCCTTCAGCATGCTGAGTCCTATATGTTCACTTACAAGCACCAGATATGAGTCAAGCTAGTATCATAATGAATTATTGACGACAACATTGTTAGCAGAACTAATAACTATATGATTTTCACACACAAAAAAAAAAAAAAAAAAAAAAAATCCTATCTCATTTAAAGCCTCCACGCACCTGTGTGCCTATACATTCCATCGGGAGAACCATTGAGGTTGTTTGTTCTTCCAGCAAGCTTTGAGGCACTGTGGACCCATTGCTACAGCTAAAGCTAGATTTGGCAAACGGGTATCACCCATATAAACCATCTTCTGAAAGTAAAGGATATGGCGGTCTAGTGCGGACCTTTGGAGGGGTAGAAATCCCATCTCCTGCAGCAAGATCTGATATGGAACCATGGACTTTATCCCAAGTGCTCGTGCTAAGAAGGCCTTATATACCTCTTCCATGTGATTCAAGGTGGTCAGCGATATTACCGGACCCCACACTTCCACCCCATATAGGAGAATAGGCTCGACCAGGGCCCTGAAGAGGTGTGGCTGGTGACTCTAGTCATACAGCTCTGCCTTGTGGTTGTTATTCTGCATGGCATACAGAGCTTTCTAGCCTGCTGTGACATGTAACCTGATGCAAGCGTCCCAGTGTGCGGTGGTTGGAAACTCGATTCTCAAATGCTTGTAGGTCATGTCCCTGATAAGTGAAGGAGGGAGGTATTGGCTGACGGGGGGATGAAACTAGCGGTATCTAGTTTTGGCCAAGTTAACCCGCATACAGTGAACCGGCAGAATGTGTCTAGAGCGTCCAGGTGACACTGCATGTCTTGTGGAGTGTAGGTCAATAGGTCAACATCATCAGCATATATGAGTTGGCGAATTATGCGATGCATGAGCTGAGCGCCTGGCCCCCCATGTTGAGCAAGCCAATCTTCCAATTGGTCAATATACAGACCAAAGAGCATCGAGGAGAGGGGGCAGCCTTGGCGCACTTCAATACAACTGACGACAAGTTGCCCTGATGGTGTCAGATGGCCTGAGCATGCCTCATATAGCCTGTATATTGCATTTTGCAAGTCGACTGGAGTCCCCAGCTACCTCAATCTGTCCCATAACTTATCCCTAGGTACAATGTCTAAAGCTTTTGCGAAATCAACAAAACAACAGTACAGATCTTGCTGGTGGTTCCTGCTATCTTCAATCAGGGTTCTCAGAGTAAAGATATGGTCAATGGAATGTCTGCATCGGAAGCCTGCCTGTGAAAGAGCATGCATCTCCGCGTCTTCTGCACATATCGTCAGTCGTTGTTCAAGGATGCCAGCCAATAATTTTGCAAAAAGGGAGCTGACCATGATGGTGCGATAGTTGGCTGGGTAGTGAGGTTCACCTGCCTTGTATATGGGAACAGCTCTGCTAGTGGTCCACTGCGGAGGGAATCCTTCTTGCAATGCTCTATTAAATAACGTCGTCAATATGGGTACTATGGGAGGCCTAGCCCATTTGAGGAGCTCCCCCTGCATGCCATCCAAATCTGTTGACTTCCCATTGGCGGGGCGTTGTAGACCCATTATAACATCCGCCTCTATAATGACTAGTGGCATTCCCATCTGTGGGGGTACTGCTATCCGACCTTCCAATGGATCATAAAACCACTACAAGCATTGCACCCACTACTCCGAGGTAATATTCCCTGTATGTTGTAGAACTTGCTCTATACCCTTCTCCAGAATGTCCTGGGGTGTCGAACCAAGAGATAGAACATCTGTTGCTGGTGTTCTGCAAGGTATCTGACGTTCTTTCCCTTGAGGAAGGCACAGACGGTACTGGCTGATTGCATGTGGGTGCAAGGTGGAATCAGTGACCTGACGAAGCTAGCGTTTGAACTCCTTACATTCGCCGTCAAACCACTGGTTGCGGGGGAAGGTGGTAGTTCCCAAAGGTCTCCGTGAGCGGCCTCTTCCAGGGCAACTATTGGCGGCCGTCAAAAGCAACTGAGTCATCTGAGCAGTTTGCTGCTGTAGTGTGGGAAGCTGTAATATTCCCTCTAGGTCACGCTCAACCATTTGGGCAATGATCTCTGCTTGGTCGTAGTCCAGGCGCAATTGGAGCACGCGGGGTGTTGAGGTATGCACGAGCGAACCACCTGCCAATCTATGTGCAGGAAAAGCGGTTGGTGGTCTGAGTCCACTTCCTCATCCCGACTATCTATTCCAATGCCAAAATGGGAAATCAGATGCAGATCATGTTTCCCCCCAGGATGTAATCCACAACACTGGAGTCGCCTCCCTAGTTCTCATGTCTACAAGTGCACCGACCGGAGGACGGCAACTGTGTCAGCCCATTGCAAATGATCAAGTCAAAGATGCTGCATAGTAACAACAACTGTCGTATATGGCGTGTAACATGGTGGTCATCTGATGTCCTTGGCCAAGCAACCACAGCAGGATTTAGCTGCAACATATCCTCTGCCAAGGGTTCAAATTTCAGGACATGCTCCACCCCCGTGCTTGCATTAAAGTCTCCATGTAGCATGACCCTACCCAATTGCTTGTGTTGTTGTATGTCATCATATAGATCGACATAGGGCTCCAGTCTCTCCACATCCAAATGAGTGTCATAGAAGTTGCTCTCGGCATGTGGAAAGTAGCATGCTGCCACAAAGAGGAGATTGCCACTGTCATGTTGCACACGTACCCACAAGTAGCGATTCTGTCTGTCTTGTGTAGAGAGATTGATAGCCCTAAGGCTGAGTGATAGTAGCAGGTGCAAACCCCCCTCCCCCCTTCCCCAGGCCACGCTTGCCTACGCACTCATTGAAGACTGAGAAATGCAGATATCC
>JAANSK020275048.1:0-11363 GCA_011763485.2 Isoetes engelmannii
GTTTGTTTCGCTTCCGCATTGATAGGTAGGCCTCGAGGGAGACGGGGTCCAATGGCACGTCCGGGTCCTCCCCTTCAGTCTTGATGGTCATCAAGGATGCTGAGGCAGACGGATGGCCCCTTGTTGGCATGCCAGGCTAATAGGGGGGAATGATCCAGCTTTGATACGGTGGGGGCACCGTAGATAAGTTGGGTACGTCACATGAAGTAGCAGACAATGCAAAAGTACATGTGATCAGCATTTAAATTAGAATGCATGTCAATAAGCTATGTGAAAATGTGCAAATGCAAATGGAAAAAACCTTCAAAATAAATGTAATCAGAACTACATCTGAACATGTTGAAAAAATGTATGGATAAAGTAGATGTAAGCAGATCATGTTGTAATGATCATAATAGATGATCTTGTCTCTAAATATATTACAACATGTGAAGTCTGTACATGCTTGTTCTTTATAAGGAATAATAATGTACAGATGTAGAGGAGATGTAACTCCAAATGCATGCCAACAACTCATATAAATGTAAAGTCTATACATTCTAATTCTTCACAAAGAATTATGGAGCACAAGAATGTACAGATGTAGAGGATATATGGTCACATGGAAGAATACACAGACATAGAGGAGATGTGATCACAAGGGAAACATGTAAATCAAAATTATTAAGGAATTTATACAAACAGAAATGTATAGAAATATGTCACAGGGTCATGCAATTTCAAGGAAGAAACTTTCAAATAAATTTACTCTAATCAACAAGGAGCCAACTACATGTAAAAACAGGATGCCAATTCCATAAGTTACATCAATTTAACTCACATATCAACTTTCACGCATACAACAGTTCCTTCAAAAAAATAAAATATAAGCAACTTAAAAAACACCTTGAGAAGAGATTCACATTATTCATCGCAAGTCTTCTGGCCATATACATTCATAAACACATCTATTTGCTGTAGAAACCATAAAGGATAAACAAAGCATGCAGTAGGGATGTCCAGAACATGGCATGACCACCAATGTAGAGTCAAGGCACTCGTTGCAGCTGATACGCGAATTCAACACGCCTGTTTCGGATGCCATCAATGAAGAAGCTAGCACAGGACTAGGATGCAAGGCAAATACATCAGATTTCTCGATATGATCCATCATAGCCTTTATTCTGCTCTTGCTGTTATCATTTGCCTCAAATTTTCTGAAATTTTCTTGGATGGCATCCTCTAGACGTTGCTATTCACTTGACAAGTCACCTATTGGTTTCTTCAAAGCATCTAATTCCATAATATAAGTGTCCGTCTCCCTTTAAAGTGTGCAGTCAGGGCAACCTGCAAGTCAATCGGGTGCCCGTCAGCTCTTAATCCTGCCATCTTCTCCACCTGTTATTTTATTTCTTCATTTTTTGTTCAACAAATCAATTACCAATGCTCTTTTCTCACCATCCAAATTGCACATTCCAGCTGCAACTTTCTTTCTCCTCTTCTCCAAAACTAGGCAGACTCGCTTGATCTTCTTTCCAATATCACCTTCACCTCTTGCATGTGCTGGCCGAATTCAGTTGATGGATTTTTCAATTCACAACATCTGTCAATTCATAATCCTTTGAAGCTCTAGTATGCACATTAGCACTCTCCTTCACCTCTTCCCAATCAATCTTAATTCCCTTGTAATGGAGAGCCCATACTGAGCAAAGTAAAGTGGGATGTGATGGTTTGCAACATCGTTCCTATTAAAAACATGCTCATATAGGGCAAAAAACTCTTGCATCCACATTGGCTTCACCCTCTTCTCTTCATACCCCCTCACGGCTGGTGGAGCAGTTTCCCAAACTTCTTGCACTACTTGAAGAAGGCCATAATACGAAGTATCAAAGTTATTGCTTCTGAGTTGTTTGATATTTACCTTGTCAAATTCTGGCTGCAAAATCTTCCTCTTTGCAGCAGGTGGAGACGACCCAACCTTCAATTTCCTTGCGCCAGGCTTTGGAGATTTCTGATAGGGTCTTGGAGGCTGATGGTTCCGAGGTGATTTTCGGGGAGACGTCCTTACAGCTGCTTTAGTCATGATGATAGATAGGAATCGACAAAAAAGCCTACAAAATGCTCCAAAGAAGGTGTTCAATCCCAACTCTCCCCTGTTGTGCAATGCGCAAGATGAAGGACAAATGGGGTGGGAGGAAAAAGATTCGAGCCTTGAAAATAAAATTCAAATATTTCATTACCCCCTTTCGAGCATTAACTCGCCCACCCACATTAATGACATTAGGTTAAATGTAACTTCTATAATCTACTTTACATTCTAACCTTAGAAAATGTAAAAATAGGACACTATTTTTGCCCACCCTTTCATGCTTCTAGCCATTCAGGAAGTACTAGACATTAAGGCTCAGATATGCTCCCGGGTAACCACCTGATATGTGCATTATGTATATACATTTATACAACCTGTCAACAGTCTTTATTGCTTTTTTCCTCGAAAACTCTTCGGAGTGGGGTTTTTTAATCGGGGGAGTAATATGCTTGCTGCACTCTTGTATTGGGTCCCATAGGTCGATTAATCTCCGTAGACGATAAGGAACAATTCAATTCAATTCCATTCATAAAAGTTTTCCCTACAATGTTTTCTACAACAAGGTTTGCCTGCAAATCAACCGGAATATGCCAGTATATTCAAATCTCAACCATGGAACAAGAATTAGACGTAGTGCCACCTATGCTCGGGAAAAGGGCTTAACAAAAATTTAGGGTTTAAGATGGTGAATAAACGGCAACGACTCGCTCGTCGCCGGAGGTTCGAAGGCGAAGATGGACAACAAGAAGCTGCACAAACGGAAAAGCAGACCGCCCAACATGTTGGCATTTCCAAGTCTTCCAAGAAGAAGGAAATGAAAAAACATGTGGATGATGATGATAAGCAGGGCCAGACGGACCAGAATGGATGTGATAAAGATGATGCACAGGCTGGTAAGAAAGAAAAAAAAGCAAAAGATTTGAACAAAAAGCATCCTCTTAGAGTTCCAGGGAAGAAACCAGGAGATGGCTGCTTCCTATGCAAATCTAAGGATCATATTGCAAAGTTTTGCTTCAAAAAGAAGGAGTTCGACAAAAATAAGGTTTTTATTTTTTGCTATTCTTACAAGCGGAATAGAACACACCAAATCTGTGACTGTAATTGTGTAGATCTGAAATTTTGGTTAATACTGATCAAGAGGCCTATATGAATTGTGCAGATGTGCCTACTTTGTAGAGAGATTGGCCATACCTTGAAGCAATGCCCCAACTTGGATCAATGTCAAGAAACCAACCTTTGCTACAACTGCGGGCAAATGGGACATCGCCTGGCTGTGTGCCCTGAGCCAATCAAAGAAGGTAAAATGCTATACAGATAAATGGATTAAAATAAGTCTATGGAATGGTGATACTAGTTCAATATTTTATCTTCATGTCCTAAACTTGGGTACTTGTATATCGCCCAGAGGTGTTTCCATTTGCAAACACACATTGATTTCCATGTTTTTCTTTCAGGGGGGACTGCATTTGCTGAGTGTTTTCTTTGCAAGGAAAAAGGTCATATAAGTAGAAATTGTCCGAAAAACTCACGAGGTATTTATCCTAAGGTGAGTGACATTTCTCATATTCTCTCTACATTCATGCTGTTCAAATGCATTTACAGTAATAAGACACATCAATCGACTGTAAATAAAACGGAATGGAGTCATATACAACTTTTTATCAATATGTACTTAGACATACAAACTCGGAAGAAATGTAATGAGCTGGACCTAGTTCAAGTGAATTATCCTATGCACTCCGACACAAAAAGGGATATCCTGATGTAAGAGTACTGTTGGATCATAGCAATTTGCCTTTCCCTTTTCTTTCTTCCAGTCTTCACTGCAAGGAGGTTGCTTTTAAATCCTGTTGTGACTATAGATATACAGTTCAGTGGACCATGCAGAGTGGCAAGAATAATTAGTCCAAGATGTATTGTGTCATCAGCCAAAGTGATTTCTATTAGGAATCAGACTGGAAGAAATTAGATTATGATAACCGCCGTCGTTGAGAGGCAATCATTTGAGAAGTGCTAATGTATTTTAGTCTTCTGCAGGGTGGTTCATGTAAGATATGTGGTGGTGTTTCCCACTTGGCAAAGGATTGTCCTGAGAAATTAAGTGGAAAAAAGAAGCAATCAAATCCTGCGCAGTCGAAGCTTAAGATATGTAAGATACGTGCCTACCTGGTTAAATTTTGCACTCTTTCTGCTGTTTTGCTAATAATTCTTTTTAATGCTTATATGTCTGTTATATATAAGTTTAGTTTGGCTTGTTGAGAACTGTTATATCACAGGACAGGGGCTGAATATCTGTTGTTTATTGTAACAGCCAAGGATGATAGTCGAGGACAACACACTATATTTAAGAGTGGGGATGACCTGGAGGATGATTTTGTTGAAGATGCGGTCTGACCGTTGGTTCTGAAGATGATAATGGAAGATAACTGTAAAGAAGAAAAGCAAACGATGTAAATTTGAAAGAGAAGTTTAACTTATTTTTGGGATGGCGACTCAAGATCTTTCTTGCAAAAGCTGCACAAACAAACAGATTAGGAAATAGATTATTCAGCATGCAAAATCACAGGTTATAAGCTAAAATGAGGCTAAGACAGTGATGATTTTGGCAAGTGACAAAGCTGATTCAAATCAATCCACATAAGACCAAGGCTTTTGCCATAACACGAACGTTCTTACAACTTCATACACGTTACACTACAATACACTAACAACTTTCTGAGTGGAAGTGGTGCAAAAAAGGAAGGTGTCATTTTGGCCTTTTGGTCTAAACATGGTTACTGCTCCATCAATTTTATATTCCAAATATTTTTTTTTTGGTTCAAATGATTTTGTGATCGATCAAATAAATATGGAAACTTGTTAGAGGGAGATATATTCACTAGTACTAGAATCATTTAAAAATCTTCCCAAAGTTACCTATTGTAAAAGTGGTTAAAAAAACAGCTCATTTGACTCAAATGAGAATAACTTGTGAGTTTGATCTTGTTGGAAATATCTTATTCTAATCTATAACTAAAAATTGGTGCCGGCGATATGAGCATAATAACAAGTTGCTATTTATACGAGATCTTTAACATTTGGGCATACCCATAGATAGATGAGTCAATTTTTTCATTCAATGGAAGATCCACGCTAAAGCTCCAATTGGTAAATGAGTGCAGTTTGAACGACATTGATTGAATCGTCCACGGAAATAAAAAAATGCTTATGGGAACAACAAACAAAAACATCAGACCTATTACTGTCCAAGATTAAAAAAGGGTCCAAAATAAAGCACTTTTACAAAGACAATGGTTTGCAGTCTAATAATCCATAAATCTCTAGAAATGACAAGTCCTTCTTAAAGGCACACAAATTCCCTACAATTTAAGATTGCATTCATTTGTGCCCTTCAATTTCCCTGCTGCATTTTGCTACTTTTGAAATTGCTTACACCATGAACATATAGTCATAAAGACTAAGTGGGTGTTTAAGACATCTAGGAAATGCTAGCATAACAAATACAATATAAGCGATATACTAATCACAAGAATCAATCTTAAAGTTATGCCTCACTCGTTATGCTAGAAACTAGCAATGCAATGTTAGCACATGACATGGACACTGATAACAAGAAACACATTATGAGAAATACCAGAACATAATTTATCCGTCCAAATAAGTTATAAATGCACATGTCACAAGATATGGGATGCACTTGCCTTGGCCCAAGTTAAAACTGGTCACATTGTGGACATATAAACCCCACTTTGGCACCTGGACGACAAGCTTATTTGCTTACCTCTTTGTCTAAGAAAAAAGCTTGTAGCTTTTGCATCAGGATCCCACAAGCGACGCTTCGAAATAAGTAGGTCATAATTTCCACGAGAGGCAAGATTATGCGCATATTGCCAGTTATAGGTTATTGCAGATGAAAACCATACACTCTAAGAGGTCCTGCTTTTGTGATGATCAATAACTGTTATTTAATATTAACATTACATTTCACGCTTCCACAACTTCAAGAGCACTATTTGTGCATGACTTGGCATTATACATCTGTCTAGTATCATCATTATTGCAAAGGTATCTTCCTTGAAAACCTTTTGAAGAAGGAATTACTAGTACTAATGGTTGTAGTAGCTCATTGTTGTGGATCCCATAGCCTATTGGTCTTCCTGGATGTTAAAAAATCTATATTATTCTATTTTATTCTATAAACTCATTTTTACAAAAGATGTTATACCCGTGTTGTCCAACAATTCATAAACAAATCCAAGTTCTTGTACATTTAATTGAACACAACTACTAATGCCTGCATCACTAAACATTTGCTCCCATGGATAATAGACGGATATTTATCGAATGAAGACATAACAGCACTTCGAAAGTAATTTAGAGTTTACCTTGCTTGGATTTAAGGTTCATGGATTTAGGTTTCCATGGTTGGAGCATGCGATGACAAACATCAAACAATGCATCAAATCATAATTTCATTCGCTTTAGCAAAATTTGAATGTGTTTAAAGATATAGAATTGGATTGAATTGAATAGAATTTATCATTCACGGAGACAAGATAGCGTATGGGGCCCAAACAAATAAACAAAAAATAGCCGGTCTATTACTGTCTAGGATTAAAAAACCCCCAGCCCAAAGGGTTTTTGAAAGAAAAAATTTTAGCAGCAATAGACTGCTATCTATGGCTCAGAGCAAGGTACAATTTACAAACATGCATGTCCAGCAGTTCTCGTGCCAGGAGGTGCCCCTCGTGTGAGTATGCACCCAAAGAAGAGGGGATCTTAGGGGGATTTTATATAGGGAAATTATTTTTCTATTGAGGAAAATGCCCCTATACTTTGCAACCTATACATATAAATACTTTATATATTTAAGTATTAAAGGTTACGTGTTAATATATGGTTTGTTTCTAAGATTTGCTAGTGACAACATTAAAGTATCCAAATATGCTAGTAATGGCTGGAGAAATTGGAGACTTACAGATGAAACCTCATTTAAGGTAACACAGAACTTCAACCATGGACTCTAAAGCATATCATAGACGAGGAGATTGCTAACAACGTTAGAGGGACGACCTAAAAACTCTTTATATGTGTTCCTATTTGGTTTGGTTGATGAGGAACTAAAAAAAGCATAGAGCCTTAGAATCTTGAGAAGCATTGAGGAATGCTTACATTTGATAATCAAACAAAGTACGCACTTTACTTTGGCCCTGAACTCAACAATAGTCAATGTTTCTAGAGTTAAATATATACGTTCCTTCTAAATCGTGTGTTGTGAAACCCTCTTGATCCTCTATTTTATCCTGTAAAATATAATGGCAATGATTATCATTTAAACATGCTTCAAAGGCACACCAAAAATTATATAGAGTACCCAAGTTGTCTTAGATACAAATGCGATAGGTTCAATTGCAAATATCACAACTTATATTGGCTTCTATCTCCAAGATCCAAAGTCAAGCAGATGATTGCAATTAATTTCTTAACACCACCACAAAAAAAGAAAAAAAAAAGAAAAAGAAAAATCAGGAACAACGGGAACCCAATATGCAATTTCATAGCTCTATAAAATGTGCTTCTTCCACTCCTCTAGCTTTATATTATGCATCCAATAAATAGGAATCAAATTTGTAATCCTTTTCAAATTCAAGCCATTTATTAAGCAAGTACTTTTATTCAAGTAGATTGCATATGGTGCAAAAATTCTAACTTCAAATATCAATTAGAGCTTTCTATTGATGATGCATGATTTGTTCAGAAATAAAAGGTGATTCATTATGAGACCATTTTCAGAAGGGCTTTTCTTCCTAAATCAGACTTCAGGTCATTAACGCAAAAGCTTCAGACCCCTGAAGAAGCACAGACTCATTGTGTCTGTTCGAACATGTGCTCACCGCCTCTGAATTGAGACAGGCAGGTAAATTCGTGGAGCGCGAGAGGATAGACTCTATCAGTGTTGTAGCTCGGAGTTATTGAGGACAAGCACCATCCTCTTCAGCACTGCCTGGTATTTAAACCTATCAGGCCGTGCTATGCTGAGTTGGTCCGGCCTAACCAGCCACTCCATATGATAGTTCATACGGCTACAATGGGATATTGGGATCATACCTCGAGGAGGTCATAGATATGCGCTCTTAGTTGTCGTCTGACACTTCATTTATATGTACCACTTTACAGTTTGCCAGCATGCTTATTACTGCTAAGATTTTCCCTCGGAAACCCTTCGGGACATGGTTTTCATTCTTTGATGAACAAAATAGAATAGAACAAATACAAAAGAAGGAAAGAAAACTTGTCAAAACTGGTCGTTATGTCTGTGTAACGATCAAGGACAATTGAGCTTGCATGCCCATCATCTCATGAACGTATGGTATTATGCTAGATATTGACGTGGGAATTTGCTTCCCATTTTCCTCGTCTTAATTGATGCAAGAATTCTGAATTTTGTCGCTATCTTCTTATACCATTGAAACTGATGACATTTGAACTCTGAATCCATTGCAACTAATCACAGCCATTGCAAATACTTAAACCACTGAATTGAACACCTCCAGAATCCAGGACTGGATCGTCTATTTTATAACATCCTAGGGTTTTATGAAGTAGCAGTGTGTTATGGCTCCAGTAAACCATTGGCCAAGATTGATCTCAACTGTTGGATCTTTATAAACGTGTTCAAGTACTAGGTATCCATCAAATAACGCCAGGGGACATCAGACGTTGGGTCAACTATTATGAGTAATCCATTTGAATTGGAATTTGTAATGGGCCCATGGTAGACCGCTTGAGTATTCAATCCTTGAATGTGCCTGTGGGGCGACTACTGACTGTGGGTACCTGTCTAGACAGTTTTGCCTAGTTGATTAAGGGCATGTCGGTTAGGAATGCTGCAAAACCGTGTAGACGTTTATGAGTAGTCGCTTCTACCCATTTATGCCAGTGTCTCGGGAATAGCCCACGGGCACATTCAAGGATCGAATACTCGAGCGGTCTACCATGGGCCCGTTACAATCTCTCCCAAAACCGTGTAGACATTTATGAGTAGTCGCTTCTACCCATTTATGCCAGTGTCTCGGGAATAGCCCACAGGCACATTCAAGGATCGAATACTCGAGCGGTCTACCATGGGCCCGTTACAATCTCTCCCACTAGAACTAGGCTCGTCCCGAGCATCACAAGACTATGACTTAACCAGTATATCACTGACTGGGTGGTTATCAAGGTTACCAAGTTACACATGCATATAGGCACCCATGGAGACTCGAACTCGAGACCTGCTTTGATACCAATTGTAACGTTCCTAACCGACATGCCCTTTAACCAACTGGGCAAAGCCGTCTAGACGTTTATGAGTGGTCGCTTCTACCCATTTATGCCGGTGTCTCGGGAACGCCCCATAGGCACATTCAAGGATCGAATACTCGAGCGGACTACCATGGGTCTGTTATAAAATTGGCAATGGCTATGTGGGAAACAAATTCTCTCTAGCAATAGTATGAAATAGGAAAATAATATTTTTTACGTCCACGAACGAACGGACCAATAAACCAAGGAAAATTTATTGAATTAATAATTTTCCACATCCAACAAAAGCTGATATTCGAGCCAAGCAAAAGCAGGAAATTTCTATTTGCCAACAGGATTCTACGTATCCAAATTCCAGCCCTGTGATTGGCTAACCCAAACCAAGCTAATTTTATCCTCTCATCGCCATTTTGGTTTATCAGTGTCCACATTTTTGGAGCAGAGGAGGGAGATATGGCGGCCCTTACTGTCGGATCAGGCATCAGCTCTAGCAGCATTTGCGGCCAAAAGCTTGCTATCAAATCCGTCCCTAATTCTGGTCCTCGTCTTCCTTCAAGGTTTGACGATTTTTCCCTGGTCTTGTGATAATTTCTTAGGTTTCTTTACCTAAACTCTGAATATACAGAGTCAGAGTTCCTTCTGCAAAATACGGCGAGAAGAGCATCTATTTTGACCTTGGGGATATTAGCAACACCACTGGAAACTGGGACCTTTATGGATCGGATGGTCCATCCCCATACAATGGATTGCAGGTACAAAATCTCATTTTTAGCTTATCAGTGCAATGTTTAACTCAAATTCTTAGTTCTAGTCTGATTTTGCTGTCACCTACTATTGAAATTTTAGTCAATGTTTTTCAAAATTGATTTCTTGCATCATACCTAAACACTGTAAAACGTACCTTTTTACCACATATAGATATGAGTTTCATAGGGTTTTGGTGGAATTATGCCTAATGAATGTGTTATTTCATATTCTGTCTAATCTGATCGTGTCCTTTTGTTGGATCTTAGAGCAAGTTCTTTGAGCTTACTGCTGGAGCTTTCACCAAAAGAGGGCTGTTATTGAAATTCTTGGTTCTTGGAGGAGCTGGAACCATTGCATTTGTGAGTTCTAATGCTGATCCAGACGTTTTGCCCATCAAAAAGGGTCCGCAACAGCCTCCTCAACTTGGGCCTGGTGGCAAAATATGAAGTTAATTCATGAAGCATCTACATTTATCACAATCTAATCTAATGGATAAAGCCATCTGTTTCATAAGCTCGCAAATATATCCTAGAAAGGAAGTTATCATGCACCATCCTCCTCTTCTGATTGGGACCAAAGAAGAACTTGTGGCCTTTGTGAAATTGATAAATCCTAGGATATGGGGATTGCTTCTATCTTTTTTTTTGAGCCCTTAGATCATGAAAAATTCTTTAGAATCTTCCACATCTAAGGTGCTCGATTTTTTTTGTTGAAAACGCCTGCCCAAATCAATAGTGCACAAACACCTTTGACTAAAAAATTGTCCTGAAAAAATCATTACTACAAATGAGAGCTGAAAGCTGCTGAAAGGTGAAAGCATGCACCAATGGAAAGAAAAACGGTGTCATTTGCAACACAGAGCTGCTAGATCAATAGCAGCTTCAACTGCATAGATGCATAGATTCAGAAGACACTCCCAAAGCTGCTAAATCAATAGCAGCTTCAACTGCATGGATTCAGAAAACACCCAAAATCCTGGCACTGTCAAATACAACAATAGAATAAAGAAGCAAGTGCAAGAGCAAGAGAAAATACCTTGAATTATGCACCCTGCATTTCAACAAAACTCCACTGGAAGCTAAAAGATGTTGCATCCGTAAAGCACAATTCATTAAAATTCTTGGATTTTTTACTGTTTGTTTATTTTGGTTTTTTTTTTGTTTACACCTTCTTTGTTTGTTTGTTTTTTTTTTTTTTTTTTTTTGAAGAACTGTGTCATCAATATATTAAAATAATGGTAATG
>JAANSK020275059.1:0-11362 GCA_011763485.2 Isoetes engelmannii
AGGGTAGTCCACACCATCCGCCCCTCCTATGCATACTTTGCAGATAGGCTGAATCATGCTATAATGTGGTTGTAGCCGGCCGGAGACGTAAATCTCATGGAGTCACCCTATGAGACCTACTCCGGGTTGCATCTCCCGGTCCGATGAGGCAGGGAGAGACTAGTCTTCCCAGGAGTATGATGGTTCCATGTGTGACTAGAGAATGAGGCACCCCTCAGGCGAACCACACCCGTACCCGACTTACCCCCCAAAATCCATAGGTCGAGCCACCCCAGGGCCAACTCGCACCTATCGAGCCCGGAGCCACCCTACAGCTGACTCCACGACCCAAGAGGTGTCAGACCCATATTCGGCCCACACTCAGTGACCGACTATAAACCTAGCACACTAAAACGTTCACCAACCTCAGTTAGATCCCGTACCACTTCACCATCAATCCCTTATCTGGTGCTCAGCCACAATATAACATCTACAGTCCGGTGGGCTCTATGCACAGGCCGCAAGTACTGGGATTTAAGGGGGTCTAATCCTAGGAGCATCCTACTAACAATCTAGAGGCTCTTTCAGGTCTCTACCCTCCCTTAACCCTTAACATACGAGGCGAATTCAAACTACCTATTCATCCATCACTTCAACACCAAAACATAAGCTTAAATTATTCATCTAACTCAAAGTAGGGTCAGCATAATCAAAGAGACACTAAGCTAATCTACTAACCGGTATCCTCGCTTGAACCATTCAAACGACTCATCTCGAACAACTACTGGGGTCAACTGTCTTGGGCGCTCAAGGGGGCTGCTTGAGGGCGCTCTAGGGGCCTGCTTGTTGCTCCAATCGATTTGGGACAAGAAAGCGGCAAGCCATCCACTTGATCAAGGCCCAGATTGGCAGGTGCTTTCTGGCCAATGCGATCTGGCTAGGTGGGCTTGCTAAACTGGATTAATCACTTAATGAATAATGCATTTGTTAATGGATTAATCGGTTTATGTTTTAATATTTTAATGTGCCACATTAGCATAGCTAATGAGGCTTGACTAATAAATACAGGCGCCCCTTGGTTAGTCAATGATTAGTGAATACGTAATCATTGGTGACGTGTCATGTATTTATACATGTATAAATACCTGGAACGTCACATTCTCCCCTCCTTAAAAATAGTTGTCCTCAGCATTAGGTAGGTAATAGGAAAAACTTTAATTTACATAGGTGCAACTATATAGTAACATATCAAGTAATGAACATTAAAGGATCACATGGATCATTGTTCTTGGCCATAGCCATTTTCACAACACACTTAAACATAGAAGATCACAACACACAAAATAGAAGAGGTCCTCAGAAACCTCACGTAACACCTGCAGGGAAGACCTACTGCTCACCGCCTGCAGATGCATTATTAACATTAGTATTGAAAAGTTGTGGTTGAAGGGACCACCCCTTATAATATTAACATAATCATGCATTTAACATGCAGTTCTAACTTAGCATGTGCCTATGCCTATGCTATAGATGTACATGCCTAAGAAGGCGTTAAGCCCTGGGCTAGGGAACATGGACGTCTCAGTCCCATCATCGCACATGGCTACTTGCCCGACTTAAGCTACACGAAGGCGGATGCAGACATTCCATGCTGAATGCATGCAAGCGCCCTTGACAACTATAGCTGTCACGAGTACCTTCAGAACCGGAGAGAGTACGGCCCTGGCACTCTTTCATGAAGTCGGGGTAGTTCTTATTCAAGTCCATTTCCAATACCCAAGTGGCATCCTTAGCCGGTAAGTGTTTCCACTTAACCAGAAACTGCAAAATCTGACTGCGTCTAGTCTGCTTATAAGCTCGATCCAAGAGCGCTAAGCAACATCCCTCTTCAACTTGAATGGCCTCTCGCCTGTCAAATACTTCTTTGACTTGGGCGGCTTCGGCCATACTGGGTATGGGAGGCTTCCCTCCTCTTCTGGTTCTTCCTCCTTCGCATTCCTTGGCTCCACATGTTCTTCCTCCGCCCTCCTTCCAATTACTATACTTGTGTTTTGTCTTTTGGCCTTTGTTTCATCTGGCCCTGCCTTATTCTTCTTTGCCGCTGAGATTTCCGCCGCCACTTCCTTGCCCTTCATCCTCCTCCGAACTGGTTCTGGATCTTCTTGCTCCTGTTCTTCCTCAGTCGTCGATCCTTTGAACTTTGTTCGCTGCAAATCCTGAGATCCCGACGAGCTAAAATCGTTCGAATGTCCATCCATTTCTTCGTAAGAACTATCGGAGGAGTCCGATGGCTCCAGGAGTGTGCTCGGCCCCTCTTCTCTTTTTGCCGCATCAGTACAGCAGTGCACCAATCTGAACTCACAAGAGAGTGATTGGCAAGCATCAGAATTGAGACCAACAGTTGCAGCTTTGATTCTAGATTCTTGAGAAGACACCAGCTTAGAATCTGATCTTGATCATCACTCATAGTATTTCTTTCCAATCCATGTCTTGAATTCGGGGGAGCTCAAGCAGGAATGAGGGCATGAAAATTTAAACCTAGGGCAAAATCGATTCAAGAAACACAGCAGTTGCCCTTAAAGTTGTGCTTCACATAATCTCAAGATGGAGGGTTTTGAGACTGAATATCAATGTTATTAAATTACCATTATCTCCATAATTTCTTTGTAGCGATTGAGTTCAAAACAGGATCTCATTCTTTGATTTATCTCAATTATTTTTCAACTTGATGATGAAGATGAAACTACTATTTATGGTATGCCATTTTTCCCTAATGGGCTACACGAGTATTATCAAAACAGACACATAAATAGAATAGAATAGAATAGAATAAGATTTTTATCGTCCACGAAATGAATCTAGCGAACGAATGGAAACTTTAGGCTTATATAATACCTTGTATACCTAAATACCTAAACTTCTATAATACCTTGTATACCTAAACTACAAATTAGCATGCTGCCTTTAAACGTCTTAAAAGTAAGTGCTATATGGTTGTATGGGACCTATTAGAATGAAGTTTGTGTATTGGAATTCTCCCCTATTTTTCTAATTCTGGTTGTCTTTCTAACAGTGAAGTTGGCCTTGATATTTGAGCACATTACAAATTATCTGGACACTCAGGTTGGCAATGTCCACGATTATATCACCTACTCTATTAGGTGAAAGGAGATGTGGCCTAAACAAGAATTAACACAGAACAGAAAGAGATGGCGTGAAGCAATTGAAAAACTAAATTGATGAATTGATTTGATTCTGTACATGAAAAGGGATACAGTAACAAACATCCTACTCAGCTAGAAGCACAGAAGTCTATGTCAACTCATATTGTCCTATGTTGATACATAAACTGCCATAGCAGGACAGACTCCAAGTTAGGACATGCGACATAATAAGACAGACATAAAGAAGAGATGTTATTAATAGCATTCAACATCGAGCAAACTGTTGTCTTGCAAGGGTTGAGCCATTTTGCTAGATGGGAATCTTACAAGCAGACAAGGTTCGAGAAAAATGCGAAGACACAAATAAGTGGATGTTTACTAGGGTGACTATCCATCCATGTTCATATTTTCATAGGCAATTAAAGGTCGCGCTTTTTTGCTGCCACTAATAGGGTGCTAGTCAATAATCTCATAAAAAAAATTCATATCTCAAGTCCTCGATGCAGGTGACAAATTCAGGTTCTATATAAAAGATAATCGCTGGAAACCGTAATCCCATAAATTTATATCATAGCTGATGGAGAGAACTCGACTGCAATTTCAAGTATAGTTATAAACTCTTTCAGAGAGAGCAGAAACGAACAAGCATATCATGGCTCTGTAAAATAGGAGGTACAAGGAAAAGGTAATTGTGAAAGGCCTCTGTATGGGCCATGTTTGGTTGGAGAGCTAAAGAGGTTTAGCATGTTTAGAATGATAGATCATAGTGGTCAAGAATGGTTAAAGCAGAACCAGTCTACCATTCTCTGCTTAGGATTACCTGCCATGGGGTGGCTTTTATTTGCTAGCATGCATCTACAAAATGTATGTCGAATGTAGAAGGTTCTATTTGCCAGACATTTAATGCCGCGTATTCTTCCAAGCATTCCTTGAGCTGAGCCTCCGAATAAGCCTGAAATATACAAACAGTCTTAGTTACATACAGGCAGATCATCATTAGAAATGGCACGAAAAAAAGACGAATACCTTTCTTGATATCCAATTCAAGACATTCGCATAGCTAAGTTTTGTGGTGTGTAATCTTGCAGCTTCGTCTCTGATTATAGAGTATATGTCAGAGATGGCATCAAGGCCACTTCTTTTGCGTTCATCAGCATATAATGAAAACTTTGACATCTGCATGAGTCTCAATGCCTCATCTACGTCGCTTTGGGTTACATACTTGGAAAACCGCAACCTTGCCAATGCCTGTTAATCAAAGAAAAATAATTCTCACAAATCTGTGTATTATTAGCGGAACAACAAAGATTAGAACAGACCTCTGATATCCGGAGAATGCTAAGTAGTGTACGAGCAGTTGTGTATGTATGAGGAACCTCACTTTGGGCCTCCTCTTGACGTAGAGATGCATAAGCACTTGCAACATAATCTGTAAGCTCACGTGGGACAGCTGGAACAATTCTTCTTGCCATAGCAACATATGCCCTGCAATAAACACTTTCACTTGCAAGTTCCACAAGAAACAATTGCACCAAGCAATGCACCTGAGAATTGAGGGTTCCAGAGGATCGAAATCAAGCACTGGAGGCTTTGAGTTCTGATGGACATAGAGCACATGCCTTGCCATTGCAAGGTCACTATCCATGTCTGCACGATCTAATATCAGCCACATTAAATCAAACCGTGATAGAAGGGCTGCTGGTAAATTTATATTTTCTGCAGGAGTTCTGCGCATGTCATATCGCCCCCTGTTGGAAATGGATGCTTTAGTCAATCACAAAGTGGCAACCGAGGCCATAAGCAAGAATGTTCCCAGAATCCCAGTATATTTTTAATCTTAATGCAAGGTTTGATGCCAAATGGGGAAAGTTCTAGAGCACATTTTTCTGCAAACGATGCTTGTAATACATTAGCTATGGAGAAAATTCTAGAGCACGTTTTTCTGCAAACGATACTTGAAGTACATTAAGCTAATAAAGAACTTGTAAGCAATTTACCATGCAGGATTTGCAGCAGCAAGGACGGCTGTTCTGGCATTAAGTGATGTTGTAATACCAGCTTTGGCAATGCTTACAGTCTGCTGTTCCATTACTTCATGAATTGCTGTGCGATCAGATTCATCCATCTTATCAAACTCATCAATGGCACATATTCCCATATCAGCCAAGACCTGACAAAGCAATTTGCACTCTTAATAGAGCTGGCTAACATAATTAAGAAATAAAGTGGACTATGGCCCACAAAAGGAGAGCAGAAACAAACCAGAGCTCCTCCTTCCAAAACCATTTCATTTGTCACGGAATCTCTATGCACTGCAGCAGTAAGACCGACGCCACTGCTACCCCGACCTGTTGTGTACACACCCCGTGGTGCAATGCTCACCATATGCTTCAGCAATTGGCTCTTTGCAACTCCTGGATCCCCCATTAAGCAAACATGCAAGTCTCCCCTTATCTAAACGTCCAGCATTCACCAGCTCAAGCACCTTCTATACACAATCGAAGGACAAACAATCAGCATTTACCTTCATTCCATCTTTGAGCTGCCGTGTAGGTCCTCCTACAAGTAATAGTAAAAGTGCTTTCTTAACATCTTCATGACCAAATATTTCTGGTGCAATTGAAAGGGCAAGCCGGTTATAAATATCGCCATCCTCGGCAAGTTGTTCAATCTGTGTTTGTTCAGCATCTGTCAGCACATACCTATCCAAGTTGAGAGAAAAAGGTTAGCAGAGTAATATACACCAAACAGACAGAGTACCCTTATTTGATCAAAGAAACCCAGAAATCATGCATAACTCGTATCTCAATGAAAGGACATACTCTTCATAACGTTTCTTGGTGTGCATGATAGACATAGCTTCTAAATATGTGTCTGCAACAAGCCCTGCTCGCATGGCTCTGAAGCCTGTGTAAGGTATAGGAAGAAATATCCCTGAGATTTCTACCATGTCTCCTGGTCCAACCTATAATTGTACACAACACTGGTTTCATTCCATTCTACTAGAAGATCACAAGAATCCAAAGCATGTATAACCAGCTAGAAACAAACCTGACGAGTTAGCTCCCCACGAATGTTCACTGTCATGGATCTTGGTATATGTCCTTTGGGAACATGTTCTGCTAGCTCTTGAATTTTGGCCTGCCACATATTCCATTTTAATACTAATTATGGACGAGAAGCACAGAAGTTTATAACCTGCCAATTACCTCCTGGAACTTCAAAAACTTCGAAGCTCGTAGTTGCAGAACAAGACGACCTTTAACATTGTTTGTGCGACAACGTGCAGAGGGACATTCAAACAATGGCATAAAGGTCCGTGATGTAACTTCCTAGTATAACAGCAAGGTAAGAATTGTGTACAGCACACATTTAAACAGAGAGTGCTGTTACCTGGTAGATTTCAAATCCACATTCTTCACATGTATAGACTGCAACCTGTATCAGAGGTTTCACATCTGTGCATCGAGTTACAATCCCACGTACTTTCACAAGGTGACCTATATGAGAAGCTCTAATTTCTCTTATAGCACGTGCTGGCTCCTTTGGAGGATATTTAATGTGGACTTCACTGCAAAAAAGAGTATTCTGAAATGTTAATACGTTGATAATAATCGGAGCAATTAATTATTCAGAATATCCGATATGTGCCAAATTACTTACAAGAACCGTTTGATTTCTGACGGCATCTTTTGCTTGGGATCGACAGTTTCTGCATTATCAGCTGCTTCCTCCATTCGTTGACGCATAAGAATGTCATCATAGTCATCATCATTGGCAAAGGCTTCTGTTGGTTCTGGTAATATCTCATCAATGACCTCAGAAAACAATCCCAGATATCGTCTGGTATTGTTCCTTACTCTGTCAACAAAATCCTCGTCTGTACCTTTGTACTGAAGAAGCAAAAGAAGCACAATAAGCCTAGTGACTGCAACTTTTCATAAACCTGCTGCATTAGTTTACATTTCCTAAGTAGCTGGTGGAATCGAATAACATGTACAGAGGATTAAGAGTTAAAGAATGCAAACATCTTTTAGATCATGGAAGTCGATATCTATACAGCGCAGCTTCCGATTGGATACTTGTTGCTGCAAAAACATTAAATTTCTCATAAGAACGGATGGGTAGATGCAAAAACATGTTGTTATAGTTCAAAGAGCTAGTGTGTACCAGCATATCCATATATTTCCGGGCTCCATTCTCTGAAACGTAAGACTTCAAAAAATCTCTGCAATGATCTGATGCAAAACACCCTTCAGTTTCAGTAACCAAGTTAAGCTTGAAAAATGCATTGTTGAGCCTTGAAGAGCATGAAACGGAGGGAAACGCACCTTTATCAGCCTTGAAATCCGGCCCCGGCATGGCTATGCTATGGCGAAGCAGAGAGCAAACTGCAGAAGAGGCGGGAAATGGCGTATCACGGAAATGCCAACAAGCCTCGCCACGTCGACACCATTCTACGGCGGCCCTTTTTTCCGCTGATTTGGCTCCCCCTTTTTGTCTTAGGCCGAAATCACACTACAGGCAAAACTAAGAAATTACGTGGCAAGTTTCGGCAGGCATTCAGCCCCAAAAATAGTTCTGCCATGTATAGATATCACACTAGCAGTCCAAAACATCCAAAAAAGCTTTCTACGTCATCTGCCATCTGCCAGGTAAACATCTGAAACCGACGAACTTCAATCAAAGCTTTTTATCATCGCTAATAAATCTTCCGATTTCCACTATTCTGCATAAAAATTTGGTCTACTTCTCATAGTATCTGAATCGGAATTGCTTTTTTATTCTGTCTATGCAAAAAGCCCCATCACAGTTGCCTAAAATTCATGTTTATTCAACGATTTAAGGCATTCCGGCAGAGCTTTATTTTTTAAAAAGAGCTTTATTCTGTATTCTGTCGATTTTTGCTGCATCGCCGATTTTCGCTGCATCGCTATATCCCGATTCTGATCACTCATCGCCGTTTTTCATTGAGCTTCACAACTGCAGCACCAGATCCCAACTGCGGTGCAACAGACTTGAAAAAACAGGACTTTCAAGACATCCTTGGAGCATTCGATGCCACAAAATCATTGTTACGACTCACAAAATCACTCTCATGCCTATTCTGGCGATCAGAAACAAAGAAACATGGTTCTTTTAGTAGATTGCAGAAGGTATCGACAAGATCCGTGGCCTAATCTAGCGATCACAAAAGCGCAATTTTTTCTTGAACGTGGAAACCTAAACCACGTGGACAACATCGCTGACCTGGCTGCAGGCAAAATCCCCCGTCCAAAAATTCTTGGGTGCCAAAATGCTGACTAGAGTTTTGGCACCTTAGGTGTGATATGGGTTGCATGTCCAAAGTCCACATGGCAGATTTTTCTTGGTTATTTAATTATATTTTTTTAGTTCGGGCTGTAGTGTGATTTTGGCCTTATTCCCATACTTCGAAAAACGTCGAGACTATCTCGGCAATTTCCTGTTGCGCTCACGTTGATTGCTGGCGAAATATTTGGTAGAGGCAAGGGGATTTTTCCTCAGAATCCGATAGTCTGCTATAGATTTTACTATAGCATCCGGTGGAGGTTTATTCTTACTGGAAAACTTGCCAGCCAATGTAACAGGGGATTTCGAAGTCTGCTTATGTCAATCCAGTGGATTTTATAGCCATCTTCCGGACCTGGAAAAGAGCCCTGACGCCTTTGGTGCTTTGACAGGCCCGGAAGATGGCTCTCCAAGCCATTCGCTTAATGTGAAGGTTGGTTAGCTGCATTCAGCCGTCGATCTATAACACGTGGATGGCCAAGATTGAGTTCTTGCAGGATCATCGAAACATAAAAGCAGGATGTAAATCAGGATTACAAAATGTAGACCAGGATTACAGAATGTAGACCAACTCGGCAGGCGACATCCACAAATATTACTTTTGCCACGTCTCATCATTGCATTGGCGGATAAGGCTAAATGCAGCTTAACCAACCTTTACGTATTACAAATGTGACCAGACCATCGTCGTATGACTAATTTGCTGTTATTGTTTGTCTTTTCTATCATAACTGGGCCGCTGGAATTTTCGGTGGACTTAATTAATGCAACCACGTCAGCTATGTCGATTTCACGGAATGCTAATTCCTGAGATTGTTCTGCATCACCATAGCAGCATGTCACGAGTCTTAGCAAAATGATCGAAATGACTGGCTCCCCAGTTATGATATTGTTAGTGTTGGTTCCCCTTTTTGTCTTGTGCCAATCCAGTGGATTGTATTACAAATGTGATCGCGACATCGTCGTGTGACTAATTTGTTGTTATTGTTTGTCTTTTCTATACAATATCATAATTGGATTGCTGGAATTTTCGGTGGCTTAATTTCATGCAACCGTGTTAACTATGCTGATTTCACGGAAAGCTAATTCCTGAGATTGTTCTGTATCACCGTAGTAGTATGTCACGAGTCATAGCAAAATGGTCGAAATGACTGGTTCCCCAGTTATGATATTGTTAGTGTTGGTTCCCCTTTTTGTCTTATGCCAATCCAGTAGATTGTGTTACAAATGTGATCGGGGCATCGTCGTGTGACTAATTTGTTGTTATTGTTTGTCTTTTCTGTTGGTTCCTCTTTTTGTCTAATGCCAATCCAGTGGATTGTGTTACAAATGTGATCGTCGCATTGTCATGTGACTAATTTGTTGTACAATATCATAACTGGGTCGCTAGAATTTCTAGTGGCTTAATTCCATGCAACCACGTCAGCTATGCCGGTTTCACGGAATGCTAATTCCTGAGATTGTTCTGCATCACTGTAGCAGCATGTCACGAGTCTTAGCAAAATGAACATAATGACTGGCTTCCCAATTATGATATTGCTAGGGTAAAGAATGCTTGTGATTCCCTTGAGCTTGCTGCCAATGAATTCCAGATCCCTGGACTCTCGACCATGGCCATTGAAGACATTTTCTTTCCAGATCATCCCACAAACTGGAGAATATATATCCTCCTTTGGAGGGTGTGGAAGGGCAAATATGCAATTATATTTGATCCCGAGATTATTTGGCCCTTTGCTGACATACAGCAGGTATCAGGTGGAAGGGCAGGACTTGCCAGTGCTGCCGCCAAGGGGTCCTTGAGGACGAGCTCCATGCTCTGCAGACTTGCCCCTCTTATGGAGATTAGAGCACGATAGTGATACCCGGACATGCACTCCATCTCCTGCTCAACACTGAAGCAATAGGAACTCTTGGGTCATATCTTCAGGAGGTTCTTGACGAACACCATCGGCTCTGTCCCACATCCCTGTGAAGGTCTGCACATTGATTACTCGGCTAGGGGTGACACTCCTTTGTTTCGTATACTAGCAAGCGCATTGCCCCCATGATTTTTCCCCAAGTGGGTTTTTTCACCGGGGCCGTAATACGCTTGCTGTTTGTTTTGTACAAGTCCCATAGGCCAATTGGCCTCCGTGGACGATAAAAATTTTATTCTATTCTATTCTATTCTATTCTATGCAGGAAATATGTTGATGTTATTTAAGAAACTCAAATGGGGGAGAGCCAACCTTCTTATCAATGCAATGTGGTTGGACCAATTTGGAGCTGACCCTGGAGTCTATCATCGAGACCACTGTAGCTGCGAGTGTTCATGCATTCAAAATTATAGAAGAGGCCTGATTTGCAGTACCATTGACAAAACAGGCCGATATAGTCCTGCCAAAATAATAAACTGTGAATGTGCCTACTCCCTTGTCATTGCCTACAGTCGAGGGATGGGCCGAGGAGACAAAGGAAAAAGAGTGCAAATTGATTGACCAGTTACAATCAATCACTGGACTTCTTCATCTGATACCTTTCATCTGAAATTTTCTATTCCATATATTTTTAGTATGTATTCCTGTATTTCAAAGGTTAATACTTCTCTATATAAAAAGGTTTTTTCAGGGTTAGTCTTTCCCATCACCAAAAAGGATGGTTTTGTACCCATATGTACTTATATGTACCTTCTGTACAACCTATATTAATACAATGGGAAAATTACCAAAATGCCCCTACAATTTGACCTTTTTCCCCAAATGCCCTTACTCTTTCTAGAATTACCAAAACGCCCTTGAGTCAATCCATCTACAATTCAACTACAAAATTAATGTCCAAAATGCCCTTATAGTTTCGTATTTACTGTTATGCCCCTAGAATGTTTGAAATGCCCCTATACTTTTTGTATTTATCAAAATACCCTTACATAT